>CAKAOH010039402.1:290302-378046 GCA_916701665.1 Sebastiscus tertius | reverse complement strand
CTAGACGTGGTGAAGACGACTTGCTGAAGTTCAAACCGAGCATCAGAATGGGGAAGAAAGGGGATTTAAGTGACTTTGAACGTGGCATGGTTGTTGGTGCCAGACGGGCTGGTCTGAGTATTTCAAAAACTGCTGATCTACTGGGATTTTCACGCACAACCATCTCTAGGGTTTACAGAGAATGGTCCGAACAAGAGAACATATCCAGTGAGCGGCAGTTGTGTGGTCGGAAATGCCTTGTTGATGTCAGAGGTCAGAGGAGAATGGGCAGAGTGGTTCAAGATGATAGAAAGGAAACAGTAACTCAAATAACCACTCGTTACAACCAAGGTATGCAGAATACCATCTCTGAACGCACAACACGTCCAACCTTGAAACAGATGGGCTACAGCAGCAGAAGACCACCCGGTACTAGCACCGGACACTTTATTAGGTACACCTTATACCTTATAAAGTGGCAGGTGAGTGTGTATATAAGGATGTGCGTGCTGCTCTGGGTATAGAGGGCGTTTATGTGTGAAGGTATCTTTGTTAAGTAATCATAGTGATCAGCTGTGAGTAGCAGATCTAACACACATTCAATGGTTCATTTAACAAACACTCTCACTGTCTATTCACAGCGCCAGAGACATGATGATGTGGCCAGAACCAGAACTGAGAATTCATTTCCAATACGGCTGGTTAATAACCGATGTGGTGACAGCCAACAAACCTGTCAATGATCAAACATCGACGTCTTCTTTATTTCCCTTTAAAAGTGATTTAATTCAATGAGTAATATTTTTTTCCTGGCAAATGTGGAACGGAAAAGGAGTAGATTACAGTCGTTGACAGTGGTGGAAAGTAACTAAGTACATTTACTTAAGTACACTTTTAAGGTGCTTGTACTTTACTTGAGTATTGCACTTTTTACTCCACTCCACAAAACTAAACTAATGTACATTTTAATGCATCAATAATTATAATTCAATAATATAATATATATATTATTCTGAAATGGGCCATTCTACATAAAGAGTACTTTAATTTTTGGCACTTGATGTTAATACTTTTGTACTTTTACTTTAGTAACATTTTGAGTATTTCTACACATAGGCATTGCTACTTTTACTTAAGTAAAACATCTGAGTACTTCTTCTACTACTGGTCATTGAGAGTTGTTTTATTCTTTGTCGATTATAACAAACCCTAATCCCAACTATAATCAGGATTTGCCAATTTTGTTAAAGCAGTATTAATTGATTTTTTTGGGCGAGCAGCTGAGCTGGCTGAAAACACAACATTAATATGTTATCGTGTCACTCACTACAAGCGACCACTGGACTCACTTACCTTCTTCTGCAGGACATTAACCTTCCTCTCTTTGACATCCAGCATGTCCTTCATGTCCCTGATTTCTCCCGTTAGTGTGCTCTTTTCATCGGTCAGGTCCTGCAGCTGTTTGGTCTTCTTGGTCAGGAACTGCTCCTTCTCCTCCAGACGCACCCGCAGAGCATCTACCTGGAAAATACCAAGACAAGGAGTTAAGTGCAGATAAGAAGTCAGACAGAAATGTGAACAGATAAACCCATAAGGAGTTTGACCGACGTATAGTCAGCAAGAGAACTGCTGTACAACACAAACTATATACTTATACTAATAGACAGGTAGACCGAAAGTCAGGCAACCAGAGAGAAAGGGGAAAATAAGAGTCAGGGTGGGTAATATAACCCAATATTCATACAGTTTAGCCAAACAGTCAGATGGATAGTAGAGTTAGGCTGATAAATCAGTAGGACGTTTTGCAAACTATCATTATTGTGGAACTGGGCTCCGCCAGTCACGCTGGGACGTACATCACCGTTTTACATGGATGCTCCATGCACAAAGTTACAGATGTAGTAAAATAGGTAAAGTTGCCTCTAAAATATACGACGCAACACTACCAGCTCTTTGTCCACGATAAAGGCAGACAGGGAGGAAAATGAAATCATTCACTGTTACTTTACTTGCCAATTTGGTGTTCTCTCTTCCAAATAATCCAGCAACGTAACTATCCATTCATGGAATGAAATTGCACACTTTAGGGAATATGCACGAACATTAATGGTTTGAAAGAGTGGCATTTAACAATGTAATGGGACGTGCAACTGTAATAACCCTGGCCACACAACAGCGCATCACCCAAAAATTTTCCAATGATGTAATTCACCAAATCACACTTTAGGATATTCTCTTACGAATGATTAATTTCAGAGTGACACAAAACTGATTTATTAAAAAACGGTGTATGCAAAAGTAGCTGACTAGGCTGCTGCAGAAGTTAAAAAGATATCGGCCGATTTTCCCTGCTCAAATCTATCACTATTATATCGGGCTTTAAAAATCGGTCGACTTCTAATGTATAGGCAAGCATATAGGTTGAACGTAACCTGTAATCGACTATAACAGACAGGAAACAGACCAGATTGAATGAAACAGAAACACTTACAAAAATACAACGAAATACACAGAAAGAGACTATGAAAGCTTACACCATGATTTCTGTCCCAGTTCTCAGTCAGGTGGCCCATATGTTATTATTCAGTACTGGAACTGACATGTCTCAACACATTTACGTGTTGACATTTGGAAGTAGTAAAAGTTCAGCTTTGACCTACTGTCCGTAATATGAACCACTGTGGACTGATGCAGTGTCTGTGTCTGTGTGTGTGTGTGTGTGTGTGTGTGTGTGTGTGTGTGTGTGTCAGAGAGAGAATGAGCCTGGAGCCTGTCCCATCATGTGTTATTGAGAGTGCTGTGTGATTGGGCCAGCGCTGCCATAGATCAGACTGCTCACACACTTCACACTCATACATTAAAAAATCCTCCGTATCTGGCCGTGTGCAACGAGATGAGTGATATCTGAGCTCACTCCAGAACTTCTTATTGGACATCTATCAGTGTTCTGCTGCACCGCCTACAGTGACACACACACACACACACACACACACACACACACACACACACACACACACACACACACACACACACTCAGCTGGCTGTAAAGAACAGACTATGTGCTCCTCTGTTGCTCTTCAACACCTGATTACATTTCCAGCACTTTTTGCCATGGCGCAATGAGCGAACCCATTTGAACTTAATTTCAAGTTAAGTTAAGAAGCAGCGAGGGAGAGCTTGTTAACAGTCGTTTTAACAAGCCTCACTTGGACACAGAGAGGATGTGTGAAAACACTTAAAGCACAGGCTCTGTTGTTCTCTCCAGCTCATCTCTCAACTGTTTCACAGGGCAACAACTCTGAGGCACTTTACTTGAGTATTCAACATCATGCTCCTTCATATTTGTAATCCACTACACTTCAGAGGAGAATAAGTTACTCTACTACAGTATTTATTTGACAGTTATAGTTACTTTGCATATCAAGAGTTTAAAAATCTATGATGAGCATATAAAATACAAAACATTGTTCATATACTGTCAATTAAGAATAACTAACTGTATGAAAAAGTGTTTAAATTTTCTCTGCACAGCGCTGATATGAAAGGAATAGTGTGGGTGTTTTGAAGTGGTGTTGTATGAGGTATCTATCACCTGCCTCACTGTGTGGAAGTGACTGGGATCATTATTTTACTGTGTAAGGCAACATCAGGCTTGACTTAAATTTAGCTTTCCTAACTTTGTAAATCAAAATGTAACAAATAAATACAGAAATATAAATGTCTTGAATTGTTATTTATCATTAAAATAATAATAATAATAATAATAATAATAATAACAACAACAGCAACTTGGTAAAAAATCTTCAAAATGAACAGGAATTAAAGTTCAAGTGTAAACTTTTTAAATGCAGCAACAAATTGGTCAAAACCTAAACAGGAAATCAAATTCCAGTATATAATGTATATAGTATAGTATATAAACAGAATTGAACTGAAATAGATCGGTCCCATTATCACTGATACCCGATCCAGCTATTTGAGTCAGTATTGGCCCGATATATGATCCAGTATCGGTATCGGTGCATCCCTAGTTGCTGGTCTTTGGTGAATCCAAACTAACCAAAGTACCACAATAACATGAATAAACTAATCGATCGAGGCTGCGGTAGACTAGCAGCTCCTGTGTTGTGCAAGGTAAAATTATTGTTTTTTTAATGGAGTCTGGTTGCTTTGGTGAGAGCATAGATAACGACTTCAGCTCCCTGTCTGAAACATAGACTGTATAGCTGTCTGACGGTAAGGTAAACCAGTGAAAATATTGTAAATATAGCGTACACTTAAACTAATATTGATTATTTTAGGTGGGTCTTTGTTTTAGGGGTCTTAAATATGTTTTGCTGCTGGCTCCGTCCACAGCAGTACATTACTTTGCTCCTGAGTCGGTACTCCTGTCTGTTCCAAACTGGGGGCGTGCCGACCGTCATCTACTGTAGGTAATACACTGACTATGGATAAGTACCTGAATACTTCTTCCACCACTTGGAGACAGTATTTCAGTAACTAAGGAGTAACAAACCACAGTAGAAAAAAAAACAATAATGTGGCGCTAACAACTACAGAAATGGAAAATAACACAACAGATATACTGAGAACACAATCGAGAGGTACGGCTGTGTTGGGTCCACAGTTAGTTCCTACCTGCCCGTATGTGTTTGTGTAAAACGAGAGAGTGCACCGCGCAGCCCGCAGACACACAGAGGGCTCCTCTCAAGCAGCAGCATTAGAAGCAGGCCAGGACCCCCAGGTGTAAGATGGTGAAGTATTTATCTCATATTGCTCCTCTGGCAGACAACCAGAGTCTAATACTGAGCCCTGCTCTGTCCTCCACACACACACACACACACACACACACACACACACACACACACACACACACACACACACACACACACACACACACACACACACACACACACACACACACACACACACACTAGTGGCACCACTAATCCTTTGTACGTACAGTATGTTAGCGCACGCACGTCACCCAGTGCTGCGCCCATGTGCTGCCACATGAGTGTGTGTGCATTAGTGTTTGCCACTGTGTGTGTATGAGACAGAATAAGGGAGAACGAGAGAGCCCCCCCCCCTTCCTCCCCTCCAGCCCCACCTGGCAAAGAGCAATTTAGCAAGAATGTAGCAGAGAGGCCTAACAGGAAATCCCTGCTGTCTCACCTGCACTGGCCCGCTAAGCTGTGATAGTACGGTACAGACGCCCTGCTAATACCCTCTTAAAGCACTCACCGCTGCCAGGCACAGTACACGAAAAACAAGGAGGGAGAGATGGACGGATGAGGACGGAGGAGGGATGAAGGGATGGAGAGGAGTCTGGATGAAAGTACGGGGGGGAGATAAATGAAACACACCGGCGTATTCTCGTACAACGGTTCGTATGATAGCTTATGAAAAGTTATTTCATGTGTTTTCCTACGAATGTCCAGTGTCAATTTCCGTTTCAGTCTTTTTCGAAATAAACATCCATCTTCACAGGACAACTTGTTTAGGTATAAGCAACAAAACTACTTAGTTAGGTTTAGGAAAATATCGTGGTTAAGTTAAGCCACACCGGAAGTGGTTAAGCTGCACCGGAAGTGGAGTGACTTAAGTAAAGAAGTTAGACGTGACAAATGAATCATCATTGACTTTGGGTTTCATACAAGGTACAAACACCAGTCTCCTGGGTGAAATTGTGGTGTTTTCTGATCCACCCATCCACCCCGACCTCCTCTCGGTTTTATGAATTGTACCTTTTTAATCTCATTATTACTTTGACATATTGTCTTTGTAACACTCGTGCCAATAAAGCATATTGAATTGAACTGAATTGAGTGAAAGAAGGTGGAGAGCACATTAACACCACTGACATGCTGCTCCTCCACTGGTAAAAACCACCACTCCATCAGCAGTTCTGTTACAGGAAATACTGTATGGCTTTATCAGGTGGCACACATGCTGAGATGACAGACAGCTAACAAGTCAAGGTGATTAACCTCTCGCTTCTCCTTCAATTTCCTCTCCAATTTTCCTCTCCCTCTAGTCCCGTTCCTCTCAACGTCGTCTTCCAACAACGCCTCTCCCTTTCAACCCGCCACTACTACCTCTCTTTCAACACTGCATGATCCCTCCAGCCATGCTGCACGCTCTCCAGGAGTTTTCCTATTGCCGTTTAAAGGTGCGGGGCCTGTGGTGAGACAAAGTGATGTGTTGGTGTGAGAAAATCCCTCAAGTCCTCAAGATCGGGTTGTCTTTGGGACAGGCCCACGTTTCCCGGCTATGTCGTGCATTTCTGTGTGTTTCCATGTGAGAGAAATAACACGCAAAGCAGGACTCCTACGCTCTTAAGGACAACTGGGGTACTCATTCTGCTTATGCGATTGGACACTAGGGACCACATCCTGTTTTGTTATCACAGCTTTTTTTTTTGTTTAGTGTATGAGAGAAAGAGTAAAAACCTTTGCACGCCAAGTCCGTATTTTTTGTCCGAAATTGTAGCATGTTTAAAAATAAATCACATTGTGTCAATCACGTTTACACACCGACTCCGAAACTTTTGTCCGTCTTTAAAGTTTTCGGAACAGGTTCGATTTTCTGCATTTTTTCCGCATCCGTCAAAAGGAAAAAGAGGATTGTTTGACCCCTCAGAGACACCGTCCATGCAAACGTCATCATCCAAAATGGCAGGATAAACATTCACTCCGTCTCCCAGCACAAGGCACATTACGATAAAGAAATAAAATAATACAGAGATGTGGAATTTCATTTTGTGACAGGTGATTGCAGAACAGCTTGAAACCGTCGGCAGCACCCAGAGCCGGGTTCTGCCCGAGGTTTCTACCCACTAAAGGGGAGTTTTTCCTTGCCATTGTCGCATAAGAATGCATGCTCATGAGGGATCTCTTGTTGGGGCTCTAAATTATAGAGTACGGTCTAGACCTGCTCTATATGGAAAGCGTCTCCAGATAACTTCTGGTATGATTTGACGCTATATAAAAATAGAGATAACAAAAATTGAAATTGAATCAGGGATGGGTGCAAAACAAAGGATGTAGGAGTGATTTGACAGTAGTGATTGTGCTCTAGGCAGCTAAACGATAACTTCATGCTAATGTCATTCAGTCATTAGCCCCGTTTGGGACTAGCGCTGTCCACTGCATCCACGTAACGTAATTAATTCAGTTTTGAACGAATAGAATAATAAAACAGTGTGCAAGGTTTCCGTGCAAAATGTTTTTTATCGGATGATGGATTAAAAAAGCTCATTCTTGTTGTGCAAAGACCTTAAGAAAGTGAAAGGTGAGGGAAAGAAGTAGAGGGCCCCGATGGAGATTGCATTGAGGCGTTCCTCAGAATAGATGAATAAAAAACACATCTATATCACCCCCCCAAAACCCCACTTAAGCTTTCCAGCCCCTCACTCAGCACCATATCATTTAAAAAAAATGACCTTGATATGTTTTCAAGATTCTGTGGTTGCATAACTATTAAGTCTTTGCAACATGTGGAATTTCCTTAAACGAATAGTGACAAACTAATAACCGCTTTAAAGTGTGCATGCATACATGCATAAATTCAATACCTTTCTGCATGCACACATGCATGTTCCTGCAATTAAACATGCAACCGTGCACACACATGCATAAACACACACTCATTCTCCTTCGACTTCCTCTCTCATGACAGCCAAATGTGGATTCTGGACACTGGTTAGCAAAGTAAAACAGAGGCTTAAAGAAAACAGCTTCTCTGTTTGTCCTCACCTCCCTTTTTCCTGCCTCACATTTCATCATAAAAGTTTTTCTGGCAGGCGAATCTGCGAAGGTATCACAGCCCAGCGTCGGCTCCGGGCCGCAATAAACAACACGAGGACTATATGAGTAGACCACAGTCCAAACGGCAGAACCAGAGACGACGGAGGAGACCACAGCAAAGGCCTGGGGACGCACCGATACTTGCATACTCGCACACTGACAGTTGCACTCGCACTCGTCAACTTTGGGTGCGAGTAGAGTCATGGGCTGACCAGAAAAATCATTCCTAATATGATCTCTTATCTTTCGCTCTTTGAATATGTCTGACCTTCACGCATTGACATATTTATACACACACACACACACACACACACACACACAATGACTTTTACTCATTCTTTGTGTTCAAAGAATAAGTATGAACGTCACTTCAGCTGACAACACCACCATGAAAGTTGTTAAATCCCGAGAGCGGGTCTGGTGGAGTGTATGGGATGTCTGAACTCGGGCCTGCTGCGGTGCGCTACACACAGCTGTGTGAGCTATTCACTTCTCTGGCTGCATGACGTCCAGTCGGCCTGTATAAATACAGCACAGGGCGGCCATTAGACGTAATTTATTTAAAGGCCCGTGCTGTGAAATTAATCATCTAAATTTATGAAATAGTGTTCGACTAATTCATGTTTGTCTAGCCATTAATGTGGCCAAGTCTGGATTGTATCACTAAAAGAAGGCTTCAAGGTGATGCTAGACCACCAGAGAGTCTCCCATATCGGCTATAATCAGTCAAATATCTCTTTTTAATTGAAATATACTGTACATTATGCATCAAAAAGAAACCAACACACCCACATATGAGGAAGAATGAATGAGGACAACTGGGCTAAATGTTTGCATCGTCAAAGATTGGTGAAAGGTGAATAAAAAATGGCCAATCCAGCTCATGAAATGTTTACAGTATTAACAGATGATATATAAGCACCTGACCTGGGTGTATTTTACTGTTGGCACAGATGTGAGAAGTAGTAGCGCTAAATGATCCATAGTTTCCAGATGAGGCAATAGAAACTTCCAATAGATGTCAAGAGGTCACTGTTGGTTGTGAGGTTAGACAGCCTGAAGACCAAAGGGGGATGTTCTTCATATGAGCTCATTAATGCATGTCGGCATGTACTGTACGAATGTGTGTGTGTGTGTGTGTGCGTGTGTGTGTGTATGCACAGGTGCAAGGGGAAGTTTCAATGTCAAACGGAAGAATGAGGCACTTCACAGCGCGACTGAGAGCAAGGGCCGAGCTTCTCCGAGACCCTGCCTTGATTCTGGGTTCTCTCATTTACACACACACACACACACACATACGCTGTATATACAAGCACACGCACACACAGAAGACTTCCTCTCCACCTGAGCTGTTCGCCCCAGACATGACGACACCGGGGCTGTGCGGAAATGAGGGACGTTCCCTGTCCTGGGTCTTAGGCTGGGTGTCATTTGAGGTGTGTCATCAAAGCCAAAGGGGTTAAGGCAACAGTCGGCGCTCTGATCAGGGATTGTGTAATAGTCGGATCACCTCGGGGCCGGCTCGGGATAATAAGCGGATGTAAAACTGCCTCACAGCAGGAGCTGCGAGGTGGAGTTTGGGGCACAGTCTCATTGTACACTCCGACATCTGTGGATCAAACCGTGGCAACACAGCTGTCTGCCCACGGGCTACTGAGGGAACATGGGAAAGTGCAGCTGTAATAAAAAAAAAAAGACAAGGACACAGACACACACAGAACTCCCACTAACAAAAGGATCTTTGTCAACAGAATGAATGAATGTTTTCTGCCAAGGCATAAAGGTCAACCATGTCATGCTTTTGGTATTGTACCAGAGGATGGATATATGACACAGAAAATGTGAGGGGACTCACACTAACCCTCGCTGCACACATCTGCCTCATTCCCTCTTTTGCCCTCCATCCATCATCATTACCTCGTCCAGCAGAGATGGACACAACGCACACACATGCACACATAAAGGAAGAGACGCTGCAGGCGTTCCCCCTCATTAACACTTGCTCCTTCTTTGATTATTTTTCCTGATCATTTCCAGCGCCACACGCCAGTTGCTACATCCTGTTTCCAGGGAATCCGTTTCCTGTCAAATCACACTGTACAGTCACTCTGGCAAACATGTGCAGGTCTGCAGTGTACAGTAGGTCCCTGAAATCAGCTGGATTTCTGTTTGATCAACAAGTAAAACAGTTTGTTGTCTGTCATTCTGCTGGTCTGTTTAAAACACCCTCAAGAAATTGAAGTACAGAAAACACTGGGGCTATTACTTAAAAAACTAACTTTGAACGAATGAGAACTAACATGTTAATTGAATTAATTCAAATGCAACTCATATAATCTAATCCTGAGATTAGATTAGAGATCAGAGACTTTGTGTTCTGCATTCTGGAGACTCTAAAAGAGTGAAAATAACAAAATAAGTACACTGAAACAGCATTTTATGTTAAACTTTTGATTTTACCTTCAACTCCCAGGAAAGGAAACTGAATCATTTTACCCTCTGGTGTGATCTTGGTGTGTGAATCTCTGGCATAAACTAATATTCATCTGTTTTTATTTAGTTTTTTGCTCCTAATTGAGTCATTATTTCTCTTAGTTCTCTCTCCTTCTCTCACTCACTGACGGTCCTTTCCGACAACGTGACAACGGCACAACTGCGCTCTGAAACCCATTATGTCCAATGGCTTGTGCTGTGCCACGCCGGCTTTTCGCTGTTGGGCGCTGCACGCTGTGGCGAGCGCAGCTTAAACATGAGTTCAAACTGCGTTGTGTAACGAGCATAGACTGCTCTCTTCCGCCGGGAAACAACAGTTGGTGTAGCTCTATTGTCGTCCGGGTGAAAACAGTAGGGATTATACACACTGTAAGTATGTCCGTGCCACCACCACCACATAATGTGCTGTCAAGAGGTCGTGGTCATTTCATGAAAGTCTGTGAGATGACCTTGCATACTCACACACGCTTGTCTCTGTCCTTGTCTCAAACCTCAGTCCTGACAATTGTGTTACTTTAATGCATAAAGTAGTCAGTTTGCGGGTCGGGTTCGAGTGGTTGATTAACGCATACTTTTGCAGGTCAAACAGTGCGGATTGGCTCTCATAAGGGGTCGGTGGGTGCGGGTTATACTATTTACAAAGACTGAACTGTAAGTTGGAAGGGAAAACTCTTCAACTGTATTATTGTGGCACCGCATGTTTGTGTAAATGTATCTCTGTATGTGTGTATGTGTGTGTGTGTGTGTATGAAATTAGAGGTTAAGTGGTCTGAGCAAAGCAGGGTGACCCTGAGGAGAAAGGAGGTCAGAAGAAAAAGAAAGGAGAGTATTGTCTCTGGCTGTCTCTATCAGCACCTCGCTGCCTACTGGTTAACCAGCCGCTGACTGACAGCAGACCAAGCAACGCCCTGATTACTCTCTGTGTTTATGAGTGTTTAGTTTAAAAAATGTGCAAAAATAGAAAACATATGCAAGGAGAGAGCACACGGGCACTTCCCCAAGACCTTCATGTGGGATAAACCATCCCACAAATTAAATTTACCTTAGATGTCCTCTAAATTAACGGCACATTTATACTGAAGTGTGCGATATGCACGACAACACGAATGTTTTCATGCGCATGTGCATAAGTAGCCGCGTGCACACTCTTGTGTTTGTCGGCTCCTTCGGTTTTGCACATATTTACCTCGTTCCCTGTGTAAACCATTAAACATCTCATCCCCATTCTGACCCCTATAACTCCACTTTATGACTTTTCCACATGGCCTCTGAAGAACTCGCGGGGGCTTTATTTTGGACGGCGCCGTGTTTGTTCTGAGGGGCCCCGACGCTTCGCTACTCACACTGCATCCCAAAACCGCACCGCCCCAGAAACCCAGGAACACGCTGTTGGGTCTGAGAGTGGCGACCATGGTCAGTCGGGTTCAGATGAGGTCATATACTGTAACTGGTTCGAAAACGAAACTCATCACAAGAGGGTTTGAATGTGAAGTTAATAATTAGCGGTCAGCCTATATAACAGGAACTGTTAAAGTTCTCACCCGAGTTTAATTTGCACATAAAGTCTTACAGTGGCATCAACAGATGGTGGATGAGAACGGATAGAGGAGAAGAAGAAGTAAGCGAGAAAACGGGGGGAGAGAAGACAGATGGAGGCAGATAGTGTGAGTGAAGAGAAAATATGGACGGAGGGAGCAAAAGGGAATGAGGCAGAAAGAAAGACAGAGAGTGAGGACGCAGCGGGACGAGAGCTCAGGGCGGAGTGTAACCAGGTTGAGACCACGTCTTTCCTCCGCCTCACTACCTACATGAACCATTAATCAGCAAAGAGAACAAGGAAAGATCAACAAAAATAGTCCAGCAGGGACCACAGCACACCGTACCACCGCATCACTCACTGACAAAAGCCCACAGCCTTCTGCATCCATCAAGCAACTCTATTCTCTCACTTCTCACTTCCTCCTGTCGCTCCGTCTATCCTTGATTTCTTTCCCTCTCCCGCTTCCAGATTCTTTTTTTTTTTATTTTCCTCTTGTTTTCCCTATTCATCACTGTCGATACGGTCATTTTTGAGTCATTTATATCTTCTTCAAATCATTACAGCTCAACCTCAACATCAAAACTCAGCAGAGGCCTTCTGGCAGGACACACTGCAAACTCTGGTGATGAAAGACGGGACAAGATATGTGAGGTCACATGTGAGAGATTTAAACTGAAACGTCACAGACTGCTCTCTGTAAACACAGACATGTTGCCACATCACGAAATGTAAATTAAAGGCGTGCTGCTACTAATACTTCTGTTGGCGTTCAGCGAGGAACAAAATATCAAATGTTATGTTAATGTGTTATTTATGTGCCTGATTCAGACTTTGATTTAAGCACCTTGAACCTACTGCAGGTCTGGATTTCCCCTCTGTGAGTTAAGTGGCCACCTGCAGAATGCTCGCCTCAAGAGATGAACATGTAAATCAAAAGCATATCGACCTTCAGAAAATGACAATCTTAGCTAATATCTGCCAAAGACATTAAACGCATGATTTGTTGCATCAGAACTTTGAAGGTAATAACCCAGATGATGTGGCTCTCAAGAGTAACTATTAAAGAAGACAGCAGAGACAGCAATGACAGGTCACACAGAGAAGGAGTTATTTGTGCTAAGACACTTTGTATGTCAAGTATTTCCACATGAAAGTCTGTGATACCTTTTAAAGCAGTCAGCAGCGATACACAGGGCCAAAGCAGAAACAAAGCTGCAACAACTGTCCTACCAGCAACCTATCCATCCCACACATGCAAATGATTTGTTATAGAAAATGACTTTTCTGTCAAAATCATAAAAGTGGAGGAGCAAACGGGGATACACTTTCATTTACTACAATATTTATGTTCAAAACTATCTTCTCAAAGAAAACAAAACCGTCAAAGCACCTGCAAGCCCCTTTACTACTGGGGTTGTGGCCTGTTCCTTTGTTGCAGGCTGGTTAAATATGCAGGAAGGTCTCTGATAGGTTACCTGATCTGCTGGAGTACAGTTACAGTCCTGCATTGTCGTGATCGTTTCAAGAATGACACGTACGCATACTGTATTAAAGGGTTAAGTTTCCACAGACGTGGGCAGCAGACTCGCACACACTCATTATTTTCCACATTTTCCAGTTATCTGGAGCCGTATTAACTCGCGCCCATTTAGAAGCTGTCCTTAACTTTGACTGACAAATAAATACACTTCCATTTTCTCATTCCCTCGCTCACAGTGGCTGCTCTGTTCGCTGACATGGTCCCATCCTGATGTGAATTGCTTTTAGAGACAAGTGTCTGTGAGATGAAGCTGCTCCTCAGGTCTGGGAGACACCGGTCTGTCTCTGGGGGAGTGGACTACTGTACCAATCACTGTCATTCACGAGGAGACCCGCCTGGCACACACACACACACACACACACAGACGTATATATGGGGAGGGGTATGATGCCTCAGTAGTCATGAGTGAAACAGAAAGGAAATCTGGGGCTCTGGGGGAATTTTGAATGAGATGTAGGAAAGCTGATGAAGTAATAATATGAGTGGATGGAAGGAATGAGGTGAGAAAGGGAGATCCTGAGAGAAACGGCTGTGCTTTCTGGCCGAATGAATGACAGACAGTAGAGGAATGCAGGGCCGCGGCCGGCCTCAAGCGCACTCAATATCTGTACTCATCCTCTGGTTTGCCCACTTAGCCCAGGAAACCCTAGCCTTTCCCAAGCGGGGGGGAAATGCCACTTCAATAGCGGGGAAAAACTACCCCAGACCGGAGATGAGAGTCCAGCAATCAGCACTGACAGCGTACGTGTTTTTTGTGTGTATGTCTTTGCGTGTGTGTGACTGTGTGTGTGTGTGTTTGTGGTGATCACGACTGTCGGGTCTGATTACAGCCCCGCTGCAGTAGCCTATGAGAAGTGAGAAGAAGAGCACAGTGATGTACCCGGTGAACATTATAGCCAATTATATATAATTCCCTTGTCATGCACCCACATGTTAATGCATAAACATATCTGTGTCATATTAACGGACACAGATACACACACCACACCTGCCCACTCGAGGGCATCATTTCCATTTCAACTAATTGGCAGAGGCATTTACTGGCTCAACCTACTACAATTATAGTCTTCACCAACAAGAATGATATATTCTAATGGTATGATATTCATGTGTTATGCAGAAACTATACTGTACACAGTGTGTTACCATGTTAATATAGAAAGAGTATTTGTAAAATACATTTCTGGGTGTGATATTAGATTACAAAATCTGCTGGAAACCTCATATAAGATATGTGAGAGCAAAGTTGGCAGGCAGCGTTGACGTTCTGGGAAAAACAAGGCTCATTCTGGATAATAAAGCGTTACACACTTTGTATTGTTCACTTGTATTACTGTGTCTGAATTTCTGTGTGGAGGAGTGGGGTAACACGTACAAAAGCACACATGCATACTACAAAAAAAGAGCTGTGAGGATAGTAAACAATGTAGGATACTGCGAACACACTAACACGCTGTTTTTAAAGTCACATGCTCTGAAGGTCATGGATCTGGTCAAATTTAAGACTGCACAAATGATGTACGAAGCAAGAAATAATCTACATCCTGGCAACCTACAGAAAATGTTCTCAGACAGAGAGGGGGTTATAACCTGCTTACTAAAATTAGATAGTTTGTACGTTAAAAATGGTTGTATGACTACCAGAATAACATTAGCAAACCTCTTTGTTACAGTGCATCATGACGAACAGTTGGCCTCAGCTGCACATACATGTAGTTAGAAAACATTAGCTGGCCATCAATGGTGACAGGTTTCAGCAAGTCTGATGACACTGGTCTGCTGCCACCATGATTTGTGAAAAGTGTGAACAGAAAGTGGAATTTGTGGAATGATCCACAGGCTGAAGAGCCCCCCCCGTCTCTCTTGATCTCTCTCTGGTGGGTTAGTGGGTACTAGATAGACTTACAGTAATTGGGAGGAAAAAAAAGAAATTACTGGGGGTGACATATCTTCTGGTTTTACAACTAGCAAATGAAGTCGTCAGCACTTGAAAATAAGTATGCAACACTTCTAATGACGCACAGCAGCAGAAGGAAACAGACGTGTTTGAGCCCGAGGCTTTCCTCGGTGTTTCTGAGACATTTGTGGGTGTGACCCCTCTTAAACAGCAGCCAGGGACCTGCCGGGGATTACCAACCAGCTGATGCAAATCATCAAAACAACACCATCAAAAACAAAACTACGTAAATCACTAGGAAGAATATTTATGTCATAAGAAGAAACATATCATATTCTGTTCTTGCAAGAATCCAGATAAGTGACCAAGTGATTTACACATGAACAACTCATCATGTGCAAGGACTGTGCAAAGAAGGAAATGTCTTCTGGTTTTGCCATAAAGTTACACCTATGGCAAGAGGACACAAACATTTTTTTACATGCCATTTCAGTATGAAACACAAACAGAAACGTGTACAAACAGAAAAACCACCCACTGAAAACCAATTCCTTGGTATAAGTATGATGTATTCTGCTGACTGCGAGAGCCAAAATTCCTTGCACATGTATGGACAATTAGGCCTAATTTTGGCCCAAATTGCTTCCTGTAATGATGAGTGGACATAGTTAGCAGGCCGTTCTCAACTGCCTAACACAAAGAGATCTAAAGTATCAGTTCCAAGTCGAGAGAGTGATGGAGAGAAATGCTAAATGCTACCCACCCCCAACCCCTCAGACACACACACACACACACACACGCTCCTCCATCTCTCTACATACAACCCGCCTCCATCCCTAACAGCAGTGATAAAATCATTAGAGCTATAGCGTTAAGAAACTTCAGAGATGAAGACGAATAGCTGCCAGCTTTCTCCAGGCCTCTAACTGACCAGCCCACACGTACCAGCCCACTGGTGGACTAAAGGAGCCACACACAGTGACTTGTTCTCCACCCACCTCAACGTCCATTAGAGAAACAGAAAGAGAAAGAAACCATAGCAGAAAAAAAGACAGGACTGTGTACACTTGCAGAGGCTGTGATGACCTCTGTCCTCTCATAAGTATCTGTGCATAGTGTGGCAACAAAGGCTAAATTTCCACATTGGTCATCATCACTGTGCCAGTGTTGTGTGTGTGTGTGTGTGTGTGTGTGTGTACTGACCTCTGTCTGCAGTGTGTTGGCCCGTTGCTCCTTGGCGCTGAGCGACTCCTTTAGCACCTCGATGTGTTGCTTGCAGTCCGAGTTCTGATTAGTCAGCGTTTCTAGTTTGGTCTGCAGGGCCTGCATCTCCGACTCCTTCCTGTTCAGCTCCTGCTTCAGCTGCTCTATCTGACAATCACAGAAACAACTAATTAGTCATGAAAACCTTTTAGTCATCATTGAGTCGGTAGATAACCTTTCAGATAACAACTTTCAAACCACATACACACACACGCCTCCTTCAAAAAACATTTCCCCCACACTTTGTTCTCTATGAACAGAACTTTCAGAACAAGCAAGTGTTTTGAAAGAGGCTTAAACATGCTAGTTAATATAGGAGTGAGAAATATGGACAAAATGGATAGTGTGATAGCTATCTCATCATTCAATATGGTAAATAATGTAACTTTTTATCATCAATTTAAACATAAAATGTTAAACTATAATATCTCAATATGTAAATTGGGTGTGATACATTTAATTGGAGAAATATTTGCCGATATCACGAAGTCTGCCACGATACGATTTCAATTTGATTCAATTCACGTGCCTGTGATTGATATGAGATGATATCATATGCTCATCTAACACAATTAGTTACATTTATATCACCTCACAAAACACAGCTAAAATATGATTTGACAATTTCATTACTACGCTCTACCAGACGTTTAAATGAAAAACTATTTATTCTTTTTCATAAAAAGATTAAAAAAAGACATCATAAAAATAGACCTCCTGTTGTTCACTATAAAGTGCCACATTTCTCATGCGTAAGCACCGTTTGAATGTTTAAGAATGAGGTGCGCTTTGACAGAAATGGTGACACAGACGTGCCAAGGGAATTTCAAAATAAAGGCACATCTTAAATATGACGATATACATCGTTGTTTTCACTTTGCATCAATGATATTGGACCGTTGATCACTGAATCAATATATCAATCCATATCCATGTATCGTTACAACCCCTATATATTACAATATTGAATTATCAGCCAGCTCTATCAGTCGTCACTCAGGGGGGGCCCAGGCCTACTGTCTGCTCAATAGACACACCAAGTCAAACAGCCAAAGAGTGAATATGCATGCAGGTAGGCAGAGTTAAGGGGAGCAATATTACACTCTCATAGCTGACAGATACCAGATTTGTTTAAGGAAGGCCATGCAGAACAGGACCGAAAACCACAAAGGAAATCAAATGCATTAACAGAGGGAGGTTTCTGTGCTGAGGCTAGCTATGTGCAGAAGATTGTCATCTGTCTACTGGTGCCAAAAATGCACAAAGCTGATTTTGAGGAGAGATTTCTCTAATTGTGTGAGCAGGGTCTACCTCATAATGGGGGACTGGACCAGAGCTTGGCCAATCAACCCTCACTCATAGAAATAAAGAGCCCGAGAGAGAAGAGAGACTGAATAATAGGAGACAGGAGCCAAAAGGTGAGGTGAGGAGTAAAAAAAAAAAAAAAAAAGGGACTCTGTGAGGTGAGAAGGTGAAAAGGTTAGTAAGATAGGAAGAAAAGGAAGGAGGTAAATTACGACGGCATTTTTACGGGCCATTCTAGGTAAAAATAATAATACGGAGTCAGGGGAGGGGGGTAATATTCTGAGAAAAAACTCTGAATTTCTGAGATTAAAGTGGCAAATTTACGAGAAAAAAAACTCACAAATTTGCGAGATTAGAAAGTCATAATTTTACGAAATATAATATAATTAAATATATGACTTAACAATTTGCAAGTTTTTTCTCGTAAATTTACGAGTTTATAATCTTAGAGAATACCTAAGAAGTTTTTTCTCGTAAATTTACTACTTTAATCTCGCAAATTTATGATTTTTTTTCTCGAAAATTTATGATTTTATAATCTAAGGGTATATCCAAGCTTTTTTCTAATAAATTTAACACTTTAATATCAGAAAAAATCTGAGTTTGTTTCTCGTAAATTTATCACTTTAATCCAAGTTTTTTCTCTGAATATTATCCCCCTCCCCTGGCTACAAAAATAATATGATAAAGTGATGAAGCATTAGATAAAACTAGGAGAATATTAGAGGTGGAATGAAAGAGATAATGAGAGAGGAGAGAGGCTAATGAGAGGGGTACTTCTGGTCGTTCTGTGATCCAGGGCTGTTGGGTGGGGAGGAGGAAGGTGGGAGCTGTTCTGATGGAGGACAGACTTGGTGTCAAGGCCTGCTCCTACAGAGACACAAAGACAAGAAGACAGAAAGCCACTAAACTACGGCACACAGCCAGCTGGGAAAATGTTTCCCAGCTGACTGCGTGCTCCTCCGCACTCCTCCACACTTCAGCTCTGTCAGAAATGATAATCTGGATAAATAAATTCACCTCTGTC
The DNA here is from genome assembly GCA_916701665.1 of Sebastiscus tertius. Classification (NCBI taxonomy): domain Eukaryota; kingdom Metazoa; phylum Chordata; class Actinopteri; order Perciformes; family Sebastidae; genus Sebastiscus; species Sebastiscus tertius. Next base: position 359,194 of record CAKAOH010039402.1, on the reverse strand, counting down.
ATACTTGAACAAATGTTCATGTTCTCAGAAAGCCACTTTCTAGTGTTCCAGCAAATCAAAGCCTGCAGAGGAAACCAGAGAGGACAGGGATGCCGTCCTCTCTGGTTTCTCTTATCACAGTCTCACCTCAACACCAGTCGCCACCACTGCTGAAAGACCAGGACCCTAAACACTTCAAGGATATAGGATGAATCTGTGTGTCTGTGTATATCCATGAGCGTGGGTGTCTCTCTGTGTATACGCAGAAAGATGAGACATGGGAGAGAGAGAGAGCCAGGGCCATCACTGTGATGTATATCAAGGTCAGTATGGGTGAGGAGAGAGCTCTTTCCTCTGTCGTTGTAAGCTCACATTCATCCGTCAGGGCCCTATTCATAAAAACATCTCTTTTATGATTGCATCAAGAAGAACTTCCCCGATGCAATGACAAATGGGCCCTACAAAGAGCACCATTAATGAACAAAAAGAGGAACATTTTCACATGGAGCGCTACTCATGGGCCTCAGCCATCATGGACACTCAAGATAGAAACTTTGTGAAACTTTAAACTACATTTTTAAATCAACATATCCTCATACAACTGTTTGTATAATATCTTACAAAACGTTTGTACTTTTTCCTATGAATGTCCAGCAACACTTGATGCAGGTGTCAATGCCCGCTCCAGTTTTTGCAAAATAAACTTCCGTCTTCACAGGAAACAATTTGGTTAGGTTTAGGAAAAGATCGTGGTTTGGGTTAAAATAACTCCAGAAGTGGCGTAACTTAAGTACGGAAGCTACGTGACAAATAAATCAACGTTGACATCTGGTTTCATACGGGGTACCAACACCGGTCTCCTGGGCAATAGTCCAGTGTTTTATGAAGCACCCATCCACTCTGACCTCCTCCCTGCGCGGTGGTTTGTCGCTTTTTATACTCCCTGGTTCACAATTACATTACACTTTACATTACGTGGATTACATACGAATTGATTTCATGCGATATATACAATTTAGTGCATTACTTTTTGTAGCTACAGTTACGATATGACTCCTGTAGATATATTCCTGTGCCTATTCAAATGCATGCATGTCAGTCTGTGCACTGCTGTGTGCCAATGAATAAACCAGTACACAGCGTGGAATAGAGACATCTTAGTCTAAAGGTCTTCCTGTCAGCTGAAGGTAGGACAGTAAACAGACACTGTAAGCTGAGAGGAGCTTGCTGCCCTCAGAACAGTCAGCCTTCACAGATAGGAGAGCAGCACAGTGCTTGGTCATCTCAGGTAAGGTAGGTGGCACACAAGCATTTCATGGGAAATAAGGAAAAACAAGAAACGTCACTCTGAATATGCAATAAGAGATACATTTAAAAGCGTAGGAGTTCTTGGTATCCATGCAACGCAGGAGGTTAAAAGCAGCCAAATGACACAACATGCTGTAGCAGGCAGTTTCAAGATTTCACCAAAAAGCTTGTTTCTCCATGAGCATGCAATGGCAACAAGCAACATGCACACAACAGGTTCTCATGCAGTTGTAATTGATGTTTTTATTTAAACATGCATTGCTCGGGGTCGTCTCAGGTGGCGAGCAGAGACATTCTACCTTCGTCTTCATGAATTTAGAATGGCTCTTGTAGATGTCCACATGCTTGAGCTCATCCTGCCTGTCATCGGGGTGCAGCAGGCCGCTGGTCTTTAACATCTGGACCTCATCCTCTAAGTCTCTGATGTTCCTCTCCAGGGAAGAGATCTTGGTGTCCTGCACCAGCGACAGTATAGGCAGGCAAAGAGTCAGTAAAGATCTAGTCTCGCATATACAGACCTATCTCCACAGCGCTGTGTCAGCGCTAAAGAAATGTCTGGATCCACACATTATCACTCTGGTATAGGGGGAAAAAACTCTCTGGCTTGTTTGTATTTCTTTAAACCAATCAGAATCATCTTGGGCAGCACTAAGCACAGGATAGAGCGACAGTGACCTTGTAAAATAGACAGCGCAGCTAGCGGAAGGGGAAGAGAATGCTGGCGAAATAACCGGCCAAAGGCAGGCTTATACCCACAGTCTAGATCCGGTGAGTCAGACTAACAAAGATCTGACTATGGATTGAAGGAAGGAGGTTTCATGCGCTTCAACAGTTTCACAAGGAATAGTAGGCCAGTCCGGTGCTCACAGAATAGGGCAATCTTGTAACAGGAGAGACTTCAGATGCCAGGCCCAAAGCACACTGGAGTACACAGATTTAAGGCAATCAACTTTATTAAAAGACTAACGTTTCAACACCAAGTGCATCTTCATCAGAGTTCCTATCTGACTTTAGTTATAAGGCTCTGGACTTAAATAAGGGCTTACCTATCTCACAAGTTATTGGTCCATCTATACATTTATCCCTCTAAAATATCATGCAAAAAAGTAAAACTACAGGGAGAGAAAGGGCTAACAAAAAAATGGCCGCCATAGGGGGGGGATAGACACAATATTGTTAAAAAACAGGGATAAAGGTGCATATTTTCTTTGTTTGTTCACATGAAAAGTGACACAAATAGCTGTGTAGAATGTAAAAAGAGAGCTTGAGGGAGAAGTTCAAACCCTGGCTCCTTTTCCAGCTCTGCACAGCTGGCCAATCACAGCGTGAAGTGAGTGAATGACGGTTTCGTAAAGTTACAGAAATTGTCGAAACACAGCCTGGATCACACTCTGTATCAGTGATTCAGCATAATCCCGGAGGACCTCGTAGCGTCCTGTATCAACATTATAACCTATTAATGTGGACCTCTATTTCAGACTAGAATGTCTGGAAAAAAGGGGAAATATCACAGCATGCAGTTGTGTGCAACCACATTGGTTTCCTCTGCAGTATCTATCTATGAGGGAATGGAAGAGTCTATCATGGATGGACAGGTCCTGAGGTTGTTTCGCTGCACGGCTTCAGACATATATACGTTAAATGCCAAACCTTGGAAGAGAAGAGACAGGTAATTGAATAAATGGAAGCAGATTGCATGATGCCATCAGCACAAACCGCAGGCAACGTGTACGCATCTGACCTCTATTACATCCTCTGACATCAGCCCTGCCTAGCACACGACGCTGCATGTACCATCCTAAACACACACACGTAGACCAGGCCAAAGGTACATATAAACACACACACACACACACACTAAAAGAGTGTATGCAAGGACATAGACTTCCAATAAACACCCACAAAAAGGTCAAGGTGGGGCATTCAGGCATCTAGAGGAATTCCTCCCCACAATACAGAAATGCCCACACACAGTCTATGCTACTCAATCATTCACAGTGCTTCATGTTGATGTCTGTATTATAAGCCATGCTCTATCTTTAATAACCGATTGCTATCTGTTTCTGTTCCAGAGCGCAGGGAGAAAAACACATCACCCAGAGGAAGAGAAACAAGCCAAACCCAAAGAAAACACAGAGGGTAATATCAAAAACAACATTCAGTACGATACAAATACATGCAAGAAAAGGCTGGGCCTCAAAACCGCTGAAACATGAACTACTGTCCATAGTCCAACCCAGGAAGAATTCATGATAGGGATAGAGGAAAAACACAAATGCTGTGTATTTGTAATCCCATGTTGAGTTGACAGAAGGATTAAGAGGTGAGCACTCATTACTGTACCTGCCAGATAACGTCAGGATCAAAACAGAAAGGGGGGTTGGTGTTCTGTAATCACAAAACATACACCGCTTAGAGAAAGCAACAGCACAGACCACGCAGAAACTGGAGCAAACATGCACACACACACATAGGATGAAGTAACACAGAATTTTGCATCAATACTCAACAACATTTCAGGACAATTACAAAAAAGCCACAACGCAGGAAAAAAAATGTCCTCCTTATTATCAACGTCGTCGAAGGAAGACGTTCTGTCTCCCCCCCCCTTCATACGTCTAATCCTTCTGGCGACGCTTGTTTTGACTTTCCAATTAATGCAGTCAGATTTAATTTGGCCTCTCTCATGCATTTACAACGGCGTGGGCAACCGAGCACATGTGCAGTCCGTTAATAGGCAGACAAATCACAAAGTATGTGTGAAAAATAACTGTGGTTTCGCTGTAAAGGAACCACTTTTAGAACAAGCGTTTGCTGAATGAACACTACATGTGTGTGTGTGTGTGTGTGAGGGGGGCTGTGCATGCAGACACATGTGGAGTCAACTGCATTTTTCACAGCTCTGACGACTTCAAAGGGTTGAGATGAGAGTGAAAGCTTCCATATGTGACATTTGAAACAAATTGAATAAGTGCTCAGCTCTGCATGGGCCAATAATGGCCTTTACTTGGGCAGGGCCGCCACACGGACACGAGGCAACAATGAGACAATGTTTCTTGGATTGTTTGTGCATGTATGTTTGTGTCTGAGCCAGATCCTCTGCCACTGCTCACGTTACAGCAGCGCAACATCAATAAATTAAAGCTTTGTTGGTATGAAGCTGATATCAGACTAAACCAGGCAACAGCTGAAAAGCAAACTACGCTGCTCAAACAAGATCGCACAACAACAGACTTTAGTTCTTATCACACCTACCGCAGCCTCGCTGATGTCATACACACTCCCACTCTGTAGCACATTATCACTTAGCATGCTGATCCTGCTATTGTTGAGCACCGCAAGTCCTACCTTCATATCAATGACAGTCTGCAGAGCCCTGGTCTTGGCCGGGTCGGCCTGGAGCTGGTTGCGGCGGTGGAGCTCCTGGGGAGGTACCCGGTAAAAATAAGCCTGGCGGCTCATCATCTTTAGTACTTTCTAACGCCCACGGCTTCAGAGCCACTTAGAAAGACACACCGATCAGTCTGACCAATTCCAGTCGCTGTCTCTCTTTAAAAAATGCTATGTTATCCTCTTCTGTACATCCTCAGAAATTCTTGTTTTGCAGAACTTTTCCTGTGACCTTTAAGCTGGCCCCCGAGGACTTCTCTCCATCTCTAACAGCAGGTGCTGGTATGTTCTCTGCTCTCTCTTCTTCTGTCTTTCTGTTCGTTAGCGGTAAGGACACACACTCAGCTATAGGTCATATCTGAATCTGTCTCTACCACTCTTTCTACCGTCTCTTTCTTTCTATTTCTTATCTCGCTCACGTGTCATCTCCGTCTCTCTCGCAGATGTCTCTGGCAGGCTAAAGCTCTTGCTTAGCAACACTTTCTACCAGCACATGCGCTACACTTCTTCTATCAATAATTAATGGTAGCTCTGACCTACAACTATGCCCACACACATTCAGGCTAATAGGCACATACACACACACACACACACACACACAAATACCGACATTACTTGTTGAGTCAATGGACAAGTCCATTCGGGAGAGAGAACAATGATGATGTGTTTCAACTGCACTGCAGTAAATGGAAAGCCTTTCATTACAGTATTTATAACCTGGATGGTTGTGTTTTGTTATTGTACTAATCTGCCTCGCTCACGTAGGTAAAAAGGGAGGACAACATATTAGAAACACCTTCAATATAATGAAGTCAAAATACAAAATCGCCATTTACAAAAGCCTCTAAAATGACCATATCAACACCTCTCACAGCAAAAAATGGAGTGAAGCCTGTCAGCTAGTTTAGGCAGCTGCTTCATTCACATGTGAAATGCACCACTGTAACGTCTATCCAATGAAACACAACCACCATTGCTGCTGCTTTGCTTTGAATCAGCCTTATCGCAACCTGGCGTCTAACTGTGGGCTCTGACTCTAGTCTCAAGGGGAAGATATCTGCTATCACAGAGCAAAGATACCAAACATTAACTATACGGCTGCTACATTATTTCACTGACTGAACGGTTCATTCTAAACTTTCTTTAAACCTTTATTTAACCAGGGAGGCAGAGCTGAGAGCAACAATCTCTTTGTCCAGAACGCCCAGTTCGCAGCCACACAGCCACACACGTTCACACCCAGCAGCCGCCCAGCACAACCACTGTCTGATCTGCTGGCCACCGAGTGGCTCCGCCGTAGCAGTTGGGGGTTTGGAGCACATCAGTTGTGGTGATGAGGGAGTGGCCCTTGCTCGAAGGCACTTCAGTGGTGGCAAGCGCTGTTCTTTCAATCCCCACCCAGATTCGTCTTTATTGAACCGCGGGTTTGTGACCCGCAGGCTCGTCAAACTTCAGGCCACCACTTCCAGCTTCACAGAAGATTCACTGCAGGACTACTGCATTGGTTTGTACACTGCTGTAGCGTATGATGTGCTACATGGAAACAAAATAAGTTATCGTAGACGGAGTTGCAGTTGACAGAACAAAGGCTTCAAAACAAACAAATCTGCACAGTAGGTGAGGGCTGCCTGCCGCTGCTGTGTGGTTGTGTACAGGTACAAGGTGTACCTAATAAAGTGTCCAGTGCTAGTACCGGGTGGTCTTCTGCTGCTGTAGCCCATCTGTTTCAAGGTTCGACGTGTTGTGCGTTCAGAGATGGTATTCTGCATACCTTGGTTGTAACGAGTGGTTCTTTGAGTTACTGTTGCCTTTCTATCATCTCCAACCACTCTGCCCATTCTCCTCTGACCTCTGACATCAACAAGGCATTTCCGTCCACACAACTGCCGCTCACTGGATATGTTCTCTTGTTCGGACCATTCTCTGTAAACCCTAGAGATGGTTGTGCGTGAAAATCCCAGTAGATCAGCAGTTTTTGAAATACTCAGACCAGCCCGTCTGGCACCAACAACCATGCCACGTTCAAAGTCACTTAAATCCCCTTTCTCCCCCATTCTGATGCTCGGCTTGAACTTCAGCAAGTCGTCTTCACCACCTCTAGATGCCTAAATGCATTGAGTTGCTGCCATGTGATTGGCTGATTAGCTATTTGTGTTAACAAGCAATTGAACAGGTGTGCCTAATAAAGTAGCCGTTGCGTGTATATGTTCGATTTATATATTGTAGCCAGGGTTCCCACACCCAATGAATTTTCAAAACTTTTCCATAACTTTTCCATTATATTTTACCCCATTTCCATGACTTTATATTAGTAGTTTAATATCGGTAGGCCTATATAGTGATTATAAGGCACAATAATGAGGCTCTTACTCATGTTCTTAGTCATGGTCTTGATGCTATTCCCTTTAGAATGACCAGAGTCACTTCCCCTATGTTGCCAAAGTTAACGTTTTGGTGCAGAGCCTACATCTAGGGCGGCGAGGTGTCTGCCTTTCTCTTGAGCCATGTATTATATTTTTTGTTCGAAAGCCATACATTATTAAACATGCACTTCCCGGGCATTTCTGGACAAACAAACTGCTAGCACTTGCTAACTTTACAAGAAGTCTTTTCCTATGGGAAGAGAGGTGGCGCCCCACTAAGCAGAAGCTCTGCGCTGCGCCCTAACTCATCCTAACTCACAAATTTCTTATCATCTGAAGGCAGCTTAGACATCCCCGCCGACAACTAGCTGCATACACCAATGTGTATCACGTGATACTAGTGACGTTTCAATAGTCACACAGCGCAGCAATGGATTTTAAATTAGTAATACAAGGAACGTATTTTGCATAACGTCAGACATGTTTTAGGATTTGTATGAACATATTTTAAACAATAGCCAAAACAATGTGTATTCAAAACTTTTCCAAAACATCCCAAACCATTTCCAGGTCTGGAAACTGCCTCTCTCACCATTTGGACAGATATACAAACCAAAGGTACAGATGGGGATTAAATGATAGAGAAACTGCAATACTATCAAAGCCAAAATTGGAAAAATGACAGACGGCAAGTGGGTAAAGAAAAGCCACCAAATCAGACAGAAACCACATGGAGATGAGACATTCATATGAAGGCAGCTCATCAGTCAGTCAGAGGACATAAAAAGACTTAAGGGAAGCATGTGTAGACACACAGGGAGAGGCAACAGGTCTTCCCACTGCTCCCATTCTTCCCAGTGAGTTGAAATGAGAGGAGACAAGGGCCTTATCCTCTTGTCCATGTCAGTTGTGGATAAGGAGGGATTACTGCTGTCAGAGCATACCTCCCACAGACTGCTATGCCCACTGCTGCCACTATCCTAATCTCCTACTGACCATATGTGTATTAATGTGTCACTGGGAGTGTGTGTGTCAGAGAGTGCGTATTCACTCCTTATCAACAAAGGTTAGAGTACAGTTAGAGTACAATAAGGGAAATTAAGTCATGCAAGAGAGCATGTCATCAAAGACCGTCCTCTCTGCTCCACATGTGTCAGAGGACCGAGCATATGGAATGAATAGGATCAAACGTAACACTATAGCAATAAGTGCCGGCATCCTGAATGAAGGATACGGTCAAAAAGTTCAATTCTAGCCTGAAGGCAATGGTGTCATATATGCCATGCGCAGACTAGAACATGACACACACACATTCATCAATCACATTCCCATCCCTTCTCCATCAGCGAGAGAAAAAGGAAACACATTTGCTCGCCACAAAATGTGAAAATGTGTCCGCCGCCTATCAGCTCGACGGCTTGAAAGAGCAGTTTGAAAAGACAAAAGGGAAAATCAGAGGGGAAAGCCTTGCCGAGAAACAGGGAGGGGGGCGAGGAGAAGGTTTGAGGGGGTGTAATTTTGTCCCGATAAACTTTTCCGCTCAAACATTCTGGGAGATCAACAGAGCGTGGTGAGTGTGCGGTGCCCGGGGTGTGGTGGTGGGGAGAAGGGAGCATTGGTGTGTGTGTGTGTGTGTGTGTGTGTTTGCTGACGGTATTTACAGTGGTTGTCTCATGTTAGTCGAGAGGGGCTTCATTAGCGGAGGTTGAAAGAAGCCAATCAAGAACGCAGCCCAACCCAGGACAGGCTTTTCACCGATTAACCTAACCACAACAGTTAGCGCACATCAGCTGGGGGAGAAAGAAAGAGTTAAAGGCCCCCTTCAGTGTATTTTGGCATTTCTATGATATTTCATATGTATTTGAGTTATTTCCTGACTAAGTTGATTAGCCAAATGGTTTGCCAAACTTTTTTTGACAAATAACTTGGAAGAAAATGGGAATATGACGTATGACTATGTTAGAAGCTGCAAGTCATACGTCATCCTTCTAGGTGTAGTTAGCTAGCCCAACTTGTTTAGTGTGTTTATTTTCACAATGGCATTTGTGCGCGCCAAGAACGTGTGCAAAAAACGCAGTGGATATGAAATCCCACCGGCAGAATTAGCACAGCATACTGACCGACTCTCTCACTCGCTGTCTTCTTCACTGTCTCCTGCTGGAGATAAATTGACGGAACACAGCCGACGCCATTTTGGAGGTTTGCCGGCCTCTTACAGGTCCGGATGAAGGGGAGTGCACAACTTTCAGCTCAAGAGAAAACAAGTGAAAAGTCCCGTTTGAGAAATAAACCAATCTCAGTGTCGGTGCGGTGTCTGTGCTGGGAGCTGGGGCGAAAGCGGTCAGTGCTGCTCGACGGTGCACCTCCAAAACGTCGCAAAACGGTGAAATGGCAAACCTCTGCAACGTGTGTCCGTTCTCCCGTGCGCTGTGGCCGGCATGCGGAGGTGCAGCAGCGGCAGCCAGACAGCCGCCTCACCAGGAGGGGACAGTGAAGAAGAGAGCGAGTGAGAAAGATTCGGTGTCTTGCGCTAATTCTTGTCTCATTTGTGGTCTGATAAACAGTAAATTCATCTAAACTGTGTTGAAAAACGATGCAATCTGGTTGCCATGGTAATGAATTACGTCTGACTACTAACCACACCCCTCCATTCTCTGTGTGAGAAAGAACATTAACCAAAAGACAGGAAGTAAAACTAGCTGGAGGGGGGCTTTAATGTTGATTGGCAGACAAACATGCACAAACAGAGAGGCAGATGAGAAAGAAGAGAGCTGATGGACCGGTGCCATGAGAAAGTGAGCAAAAAAAGAAAAAAGCAGGAAAGAGATTATGAAAAAGACGGATTTGCTGACATGAACTTCCACTTCTCCTCAACATGCTGGCACTTTTAAAAAAGCTACATTTTTGAAGTTTCATCAATGTTTGAGAGAGGATGCGGGGGCAGACAGAGCGGGGCCTGCCAAAAACAGCAGCAGGACTTCTGAAGAAAGTCATACTATAGAAAAAACATTGGAGCCATAAGTGTTCTGCCCTTACGTTCTCAACACTACAGCAACACCACATACTCGTACTGATCCAATACTGAGATGTCTTCATATACAGTATGACTCTATCCAGAGCCCCTAAGGACCATGTGAAATCTGCAGTATGATGTGTATGAAAGTAGATTTGCCATCTCCGAGGAAAAATCGCACAGTGAGAGTGTGCATGTGTGTGTGCACGCCCTTGGCAGCAGGTCGGGGCTGGGCAGGAACAGACCAGTGGTGCGGCTGTTATTATTGGGTCTACAGGGACCTGGCGGCTGGGGAGAGCCGATTAGGCCCAGATTTATGCCTCTCAGCGTGTGTGTGTATGTGTGGACCATCACACATAACTTAGGCTCACAGTTAGTTCATGTAACCGACACACTAGTTAAATTATAATAGAACACTGCCACTCTGTGGACAATGCTAGTACTGCAAAAATGTATCAGTAAATATTATAGAGGAGAGGCTGTTTGAAAAGAAGAACCCAAGCATGCTACTTAACCCTGCAGTAGCCAGAGTGTTTTTGGCATCATTGGGCAAAATAACATTTCAGCATATTGTAATTCAAGTGTTCTGAGAGAAAACTAGACTTCTGCACCTCCTCACGGCTCTGTTTTCAGGCTTTAAAAAAATCTCCGTTACGGGAGATTTTGGCCAATCACAGGTCATTTCAGAAAGAGAGTGTTCCTATTAGCTGTTCATTCAACGGAGGCAGCTGTCAATCACTCACGAACTCCGATCAAATGGTCAAACTAGGCAGCGCTGATCAAATATGAATCAATATTCTGTTACTTTAATGTCTATTTCTCTCCTCAAATGTTTTCAGAAACATCTTGTAGTGTACTGTTTAGCTGTAAAATGAGAAAGTTTGCTCCGGCTGGTTGGCGGTGCTTGGTATTTCCTCAACTGATCTCAACATGGCTGCCAGGTCACAAACTGTTTGATCGGAGTTCGCGAGTGATTGACAGCTGCTCAGAGACGGCAGGCTCCAGATCAGCTCTGACTGCTTGTTTTCCTCCTCCGGTCTGTGAAATCTTGCACCGGAGGACACAGAGGCACATGATTTTTTTCAGATTACCTGTCTCATGCACTTCTGTCAGGATATAGTCACCGTTTTGTAAAAACAACTTTTTTTAATCGGTTTTGCTCCAATTCTACCCACTGCTGCTTTAATATATGGCTTCTACATTGTTAAAAATGATGGTGATGTTGACTATTTTGACCAAGTGAATAGGCTGACACAGATGTGCCAGTGTCTCTATGCCGGGTCAAATTTAAGGTGATAATTTCTCTTCAAACCAGCAAAGAATACCAAGAAAGCTCCCGTGTCAACCCTCAGCCATGTTTGAAGGATAAATAAAAGCAGAGGTGAACTGAAAATGGAGGCATTTATTATCCCAGCTCAAGCTAAACAAGCTGGGTCATTTAAAAGGAGAGTAATGGGCGAGGTAATGAAAGGCAGTTGGGCTGGTTTCCTTTGCCGCTAATCAAAAGAGCTCAGAGCAGTGCCCCCTAATAGAGGCAATAGCTGCACTACCATCACTGGCTTGCCTTCGCTAACCATGACAAGTGCAAGTGTAAAGCTAAATTATGTTTGTGTGTCAGAATACCACTTTGCATCACAAAGGCAAGAGGCCTTCACAGGAAGTAGGCAGTTAAATGAGTGCATAGAAATCCTTCAATTAATTCTATATTCATCCCAACTTTAAAACTCACATTCGGCTCTATAACCACAACCACATCAAACTGTCAGACAACTAGACTATTCTTCACCACAAAGTTAATAAACTACATTTGGATGTTTTCATACATAAATTAATTTTTAAGTGTCTGTCTTCTCACTTTTCACTTTACAATTCAATGTGTAGTATCTCAGTTACAAGGAACTATTTTGATTTATCATCTATTTGTTGCACATAATCAACACTACATTATTCATTACTTTGTATATGTTTCCCAAATCCTCATTACAATACAATGATTTTGGTTCAAGCATAGTATTATTATTAAACTGTTATAAAAAAATAACATTTAAAATATTTTATTTCACTTACATGTAATACACCATGCACAGTATCAAACCTTGTTAAATCTTACCATCTGATGTAAATACAAATTCGAGGTGGGAATCCCCTGAGGCCCCACAATGCGATATTATCACGATACTTGAGTCACGATACCATCTTATTGCGATTTTTAAAATTTTCCGATATGCTGAGTATTGTGATAAGATATATTGTGGTTTATTAACTTTTTTCAAATGAAAATGATGCAGTTTGTCAACATCTGTTTTATCTAATAAGATACAGTCTTCACTCTGTTCATCTCAGAGTTTTCATTCACATATCTTGAGGTCAGAGGTCAAGGGAGCCCTTTGAAAATGTTTTTCCTCGTCAAAATTTTGCATAAGTTTGGAGCATTATTTAGTGTTTTTCCCTCAAGCTAACATGACATGGTTGGTACCTTCAATTCCTTGGCTTTTCTAGTTTCATATCATACCAGTATCTTCACACTAGCTCTAAGACTGTGCCCACTACAACCTCTGAAAGACAGACTAGCAGATTGCTAAGAGGTTAATAGTTTATATAATAAAATATTGATACTTGACGTCCATGTATCGATATAATATTGCCACGCAAAATACTGCAATACTATACTGTATTGATTTTTTTCCCCCACCCTAATACAAATACAATTACTATTATCACTGAAATGGCTCTACAGCATATCATGAACATTGAGTGTAGTACTATCTACAAATCAGTTTGTTTCACTCCAAACCAGACTTTTTAAAAACTGAAAAATAATCTGCTACACTTGAGCTGTAATCAGTTCAACTCTCCCTCTCTCTCACACACACACACACACACACACACACACACATATATATACACAGTGTATGTGCATATATACACTCAGAGAGAGACTCCCTCACCCCATCTCAACCTCAGAGGAGAGGAGGCCAGAAGGAGATGAGGGAAAAAAACGAAAGAACAACAATCACCTCTCTTTTCAATCAGGGCGGTCAGAGTGTTTTCCCTCATTAATCATACATTAATATTCAGACAAACACAGTCTGTTTTTCTACCTTAGAAAAACACTCCTTTCTCCCATCTCTCGCTCTCTCACCTCTCACCCCCTCCTCCTCCTTTGCACCCACAGTATGTGTTAAGCTGTCAAGCGGTTAAAAATAGCACAGCACACAGAGTGTGTGTGTGAACAGGTACTCACCTCTTACACACACAGCATGGTTAGGACCCTTACGCACACACAAACACACACACACACAAGGACACACATGCACAGCAGTGGTTGCATTAGCATGGGGCGGAAACACCCACGCTCCGCTCTGACAAAATCATCACACCCGGCACGGGTGGATATCCCATCAGCCACCAGCAGACCGGCGAGGGAGTGTCTTCCCTAGAAACGCTAAGCCGACAGGCCCCAGATGTGCACGCATGCTCACATACACACACAAAACACACACGCAATCATTCTGACCGGGCACGGCAGACATAGACGCAGACAAACAACATAGACAGAAAAACAAGAACATCACGACACAAACAATAGCAGAGGCATGCACAGACGTGAAACACACACACAGACACACACACACACACACCGACAGAGAGGTAGAGAAATTAAAGGCTAAGAAGATTTAGGAGTTAAAAATAAACAAGGCAGGAGTGAGGAGCACAGAGCAGAGCCCTCCTGGCAGAGGATTCAGACACACCTGTGCTACAGTGCTGGGCTGCTGCTTTGAAATTCTCAATCGAATCAAAAAATGTAATTGAGTCTCTGAGGAAGACGGAAAAAAACAGCATACCAATAAGATATTCTTTCTTGTATTTAAAATGAGAATTTTTTTACATGCTGCAATAAATTCCCCACATTATTTAATCATTTGTTTAATTCCAATGCACAACATGCTCACTGCACGCCACAGAATACACGCCAAATGCACAGACAAGAGGCATATGAACAACTGCCATATGAGCATGTGCATATCCAGGAACACACACACACACACACACACACACACACACAAAACGAGTCATATTGTAAAACTGCATGGCTGAACACAGGCTTAGGGCTCTCCGTATGTTAATCTGGCCCATTGATAAGACCTGCTGAGCTGCTTTCTGCTCCCCACACTCTACATAATACAGACACTCATAGATACACACACACACACACCCGTACACATGAACATACCAAATGCATTAATAACATTTGCACCGCAAAATTAATCTCGTCGCCGGATATGCAAATTTAAAAAATACATAAAACAAATAGATCTTACATGTATATACCTAAGTATGGAGTACAATACTGAAAAAATATATCACTTTTAACCATTCATATATATCTGTTTGGTATTAAAAATCACATGTTTTAGTCATCATGTACTGATGGAGATCCGATACATTTATTAGATATCGAAATCTCCCGTGATTTGATTAAAGTGAAAGGTAATGAATAATAAATATTGACATACTGCCCAGCCCTACTGTTAAAACCACTTTGATACTAGAGATGAATGGTTCACGTAAACCGCGTACCATTCACCAATGGTCAAATATGCGTAGTGATAACCCACCTCTCTCACATGCATGTTCTCCAGCTGCGCTTCAGCCTCCTGTGCCGCCATGGTTATGATGCCTGTCCGCTGTGCTCGACCCCAGTGTCCCTGACCTTGACTTTGACTTTGACTTTGACTTTGACCTTGACCTTGACTTTGACTTTGACCCTGGCCCTGGCCCTGGCCCTGGCTCTGGCCCTGGCTCTGGCCCTGGCCCTGGAGCATCTCCAGCAGCCTCTGGATGCTCTCGTCCCGAGCGCCCAGAGTCTGTTTCTGAGAATCGATCCTCATCTCCATCTCTTCCATGGTCTTCCTCAGCAGGAACAGCTCCTTGGCCTGCCGCTCGTGCTCCGACTGCAGCCGGAAGAAATTTGCCTCTGATGGATCCAGAGGAGGCGGCGAGGAGAAGCCGTCACACCCGGGCACCTGGCAGGGGCTGCCGGGCCGGAGTGAACCAGAGCTAGGCGCTGCCACCGGACCTTGGCTGGGAGTGTAGAAGGTCTGATTTGAGTTGTTCCTCGGCCCAGGCTGAAGGGTGTTGGCGGGGCTGATTCTCTGCGCAGCTACTGCGGTGTTACAGCCATAACCGGGGCTGTGGATGATGACGTCAGCTTCCTGTTGCCTCGGATTGTAGGTGTTGGATGGGCTGACTCTCGGGCTATTCTTCGGTCCAGCGCTGTGCAGGTTGGCAGAGCTTTGTCTGGGGCTGTGGCCAGGGCTGAGCCCCCCTCTGTGGTCCTGGTCTGTGTGGAGTTCTCGATAGGAGCCGGAGTTGCTCTGGCGCTGCTGCTGCAGGCGACTGTTCATCTCCCTGTGAGCCCTCAGCTCCTCCTGAAGCTCCTGAACAGTCAACGGAAGCTGCTACAAAGAGAGAAAGTACATAAACATACCAAACACACAGACACATATTCAAAATTCCTCAACTCATGACGACACACGTGAAAAAGTTTATAGTGGGGTACATAAAACAGACCTTGATTCTTCTGATTTCCCCAGGCTGCAGCAGGGAGATGTGACATAAGAAAGACACGCACATGCATAAAGCCAAAACAGTAAGCAGATATACAGTATACCCTGAATATCAAACCATCATGTAGATAACTTCAAGCTGTTGGGTGATGGTTGCATGCTTTGGCCACCAGGGGGTGACATTTCTCTTCAAAACACAGGGAGGATACATAGAAGATAGCAAAAATGACTTCTGTTTGCAGGAGGTGAAAATCAAAGTGAGGAAATGACAGGATAAAGGCTGATGTTTTTCCAGATTAAAACAAAAAGAATGAAAATGAGCTCAGAGAGAATCAGAGCAACATTTACTGGCCTAAATTCAATGAGCTTCATGGGATCCCAATTGTGCCGCTCAATAATCAATAGATAAAAAAATTGATATATCAATAATTAATCAAGAATACAATTTCGACATTAGCAAAGCAAATTGATAAAACAGAATAATCAAGAGTTGAGTCCTTAATGAATAAAACATTGCACATGCAGCATGGCGTGACATTTAAAAACCCTCTGTCTTGAATTCATTTTTATTGGTTTAAACAACGTCTGCACAATGCGAGTTTGTAAAGAAGGACTGAAGAGGTTTACTGATGCAATTACTGATTGATTCTTCAATACATTTATCATTTGAACAATTCATTACCAAGTGGCACAAATGGGCCCCGAGCAGGCTAAGAAAAGGCTGTAAGGAAATCACATAAAAGGAAACAGAAACACAGCATCTTCCTCAAAACAGAGACTATGCCAAAGATTCATAATTGACACAAACACTAAACAGAAGTTAAATTACAAATCTTTTCCTCCGTGTGAAGATATTACTAATTTCTCCTCAAACATTCTTATACTCCTCTGCTCGAGTCCAGAAGGTGGGGAGCGCCAAGGACACAGAGTTGAGATGTAGGAGGAAGGCGAGGGTGAACATGGATAATCAATGCAACAAGCTAGCGCTGAATATCAAGTCAGAGTGGGTGGAAAATCCTCCACACATACACACTCACATACACACAGCCAAGACTGTAGACACAAATACATATGTACAAGTATACACACACACACGTACACACACATGCACCAAACAAACAGATGGTTGGGGGACAGCTCTGGTCATCGCAGCTGAGGGAAAAGGTGACATTCTTCATGCTAATTACAAAGTTGTCTTGTCAGACTGAACTCTTCCCAGAGTGACTCAAAGGGCAAAACACAGGGGAAGAAAAACAGAGGAGAAAAGTGATAATCTGAAAGGAGAGATGGGGGATAGAGGTGATAAGGGAGAGGGGGGTGACAGCAGATAAGAGTTAGAATAACTTCCTCTAAATGAGGTAGAGCTTTTTGCATTTTCAAAGTTAATAAGTGATTGAAAGAAACTGGGCTTATTATTTCTGACTTCATATGACAGTGCTGTAAACATTCTGAGAGAAGTAAGAGTAAGAGTGAGTAATATAATGTCTTATAATGACTAATCTTTTGTACATATTAGGGCTGTCAAAATTAACGCAATGATAACGCGTTAATGCAAATTCGTTTTAACGTCACTAATTTCTTTAAGGCATTAACGCACCTTGAGACTTTTAGGTTGTAGCTGGCTTTAGAGTAAAGATACTGGCATCATATGAAACTAGAGAAGGAATCCATCGATATCAACCATGTCATACTAGCTTGTCGCGAAGGAGGTTAAATAACGCTTCAAACTTGTGCAAAATTTTGGCGAAGAAAAACTGGCATGGCCATTTTCAAATCTCTCACCTCAAGATATGTGGATGTAAATGGGTTCTCTGGGTACCCACAAGTCTCCCCTTTACAGACATGCCCACTTTATGATGATCACATGCAGTTTGGGGCAAGACATAGTCAAGTCAGCACACTGACACACTGACAGCTGTTGTTGCCTGTTGGGCTTGAGTTTGCCATGTTATGATTTGAGCATATTTGTTATGTTAAATGCAGTACCTGAGAGGGTTTCTGGACAATATTTGTCATTGTTTTGTGTTGTTAATTGATTTCCAATAATAAATATATACATACATTTGCATAAAGCAGCATATTTGACCACTATAATGTTAATAAGAGTATTAAATACTTGACAAATCTCCCTTTAAGGGACATTTTGAACAGATAAAAAAGGTGCAATTAATTTGCGATTAATCACGATTAACTATGGACAATCACGCGATCATGACTAAATATTTGAATCGACTGACAGCCCTAGTAGATATATAAACTAAGGTAAAGCAAACCGACTTACTTGGTTACAACAGAGCTGAATGACAACTAATATTGGACACATCACTGGTGGGTGTATGACACATTGATTTTCAGTATGATCTTTCACTTTTATCAATCTTGCTGGAAACATTAAAAGGTGAAATAAGATGCTGTGAATTCAGAGGAGTGATCAAGTACAGTGTGAGGGCAGGGGGACACATCATAACTTGTGCATTTAATGTTTTCTATCAGTGCTTTTATTTTTATTTTTACTTAATTATTTAATAGGAAGGAGTTCAAAAGCAAAGAAGGGGGTCTGCAGTCTGGTGACTTTTAAAGAATGAAAATAATAAAACAATAAGCACACTGAAACAACATTTTTATGTTAAATAGGCTTACTTTTAATTTTACTTTTAATTCTCAGGAGAGAAAACTGAATAATTCTCCCCTCTGGCGTAAATGTGTGTAAATCTCTGGTATAAACTAATATTCATCAGTTTCTTTTCATTAATTTTTTGCCCCTGCTCGAGTATTTCTTTCTCCTACTCTCCATCTCTCAGTCACTGAAGGCCCTTTCAGACATAAACGCGACAACGGCACCACTGCGCTCTGAGGCAAGTGGCAAGCGTCGTGCCACAATGGCTTTTCACTGCGTCGAGCAAAGCCCAACTTTGGGCGCTGCACGCTGTGTCGCAAGCATCTCTTCCACCGGGAAACTACATCTGGTGTAGCTTTATTGTCATCCGGGTGGAAACAGTAGGGCTTATACACGCTGTACAGTGCCAGAAACATAATGCGATAAAGAAAAGGAAAAAAAAGGTGTGAACATTTGTCATAAATCAGGAAAAACACGAAAGAATTGTGACTCCGGGAGGTAAGCGGTAGAGGGCGATGAAAAACGTGAGTCTCCCGGTAAAATCGGGAGAGTTAGCAAGTATCCAAATGGGGAATTTGCCTATGCAACTGTTCCCCAAGATATTTAAATGGATGCTATGATGTAAGATTTGATCCCATTAATACAATGAACTAATACTGCTACAATACATTCTCTACACCTATGCTTTCATTCTTGTAAGCCCACATAAGGGTTATGCGATCATAAATCTACAGATACTGTACTGTGTGGGGTTTTGGTAGATAAACGAAGATAAAAGAAGAAAAGGGTGAAAGTAAGAAAGATGTGTGGGAGAGACCAGTGAGCCGACACTTGGAAAAAAAAAAAAGAGTAATACACTCGTTGAACGGGTCAGTCGCCTTAAGGAGCAGAACTGAGACAAACACACATCCATCTATCACAGTCAGGGCCGAGTGCCTGCAGATACACAGAGACTGGTAACATTGACTGTGCTGCTCCTTTTTAATGCCACAGACGTGAGAATCTCAACCTCAGTAGTTCAGCGACAAACACATTTAATGTCTATGAACCTTACTGAATCCCTCTGGCATTTTGTTGGTGGTAAAAGTAGTGTGTGCAGCTTTTTGTGCACCTGTGTGAGAGTTGTGTGTGCATATGGGCTTTGACGTAAAGAAGAGAATGATTAGTGTAGCGCTGCAGCGATTAATCGATTAGTTGTCAGCTATTAAATGAATCGGCAGCTATTTTGATAATCTATTAATCGGTTTGAGTGATAAAAAAAAAAAAAAGAAAGTTAAAAATTCTCTGATTCCAGCTTCTTAAATGTGAATATTTCCTGGTTTCTTTACTCGTCTATGACAGTAAACTGAATATCTTTGAGTTGTGGACAAAACAAGACATTTGAGGACATCGTCTTGGGCTTTGATTGACATTTGTTACCATTTTCTGACATTTTATAGACCAAACAACTAATCGATTAATCGAGAAAATAATCAACAGATTAATCAAAAATGAAAATAATCGTTAGTTGCAGCCCTAGATTAGAGGTAAATGCAGAATTGCACGCAATTGTAGATACAATTCTGCTTGTTCAGGTAGCATTTAGAGAAACATTTATCAATCGAAACTCTATAAAGCTACACAGCAAATGACTATGTTCCTGAAGGAACAAAGTTATTCTGTATTCATTTGCAAACTTTCTGATTTTATTATGTTAAAAATCACAGGAAAAGTGTGTGTGGGTGTGTGTGTGTGTCACAGTGTTCTCGCACTGTATGACAATGTGAGATGAAAACGCTATAAATACAAATGCAGTGGTGGCTCCTTGGTTACAAGAGGGAGGAGTCAGATGGAAGAGCGTAGATACAGTATGATTAAAGTTTTTGCATGCTTGTGTGAGAGAGATGAAGAGCGAGAGAGAGCGGGCAGTAAAGAGACTCAACAGAAAGTACACAAGCTGTATAGTGTGAAAGAGGATGAGATATGTCTTGTATCTCAAGAGAAACACTTATATTTCTCCGCCAGACAAACACAGACACACAAGGAAATAAAATGCCACACAGACAAATAGAGAAACAGAAGTCCGGCGGGGTAGAAACGAGAAGGAAGACAGAAAAGGAAAGAGCGGATATACAGTAGCTATGCAGTGAGACAGACACACAGTTAATGCCTCAGACTGAGTGGGACAGTCTCCAGGGAGAGGTGGCACAGGACAGACTGGTCACTATCCCTGCAGGAGTATAGCTGTGAGCTTTTTTAGAGTCTGACTAACGCTGCCGCTGAATGGCTGCCACTAGGGCACGTTCCCATGGAAACACAGACAGCACTGAGCCAGGCAAGCATCTTTACAAATGAACTGCACAGAAGCATTTCCATGCAACCTTGAAGATGGGAACAAAAGGTATGATGATGTGAGAGGTATAATGTGCAAGAGGAGAGGGGCGGGTCAACAAAAAAAAGTCGGAGTGTGAATGTGAGAGCAGATAAATCAAAGAGCGTTGCTTCAAAATGAGAATTCCACCATTTGAAAAAATCTCTAATAAAATGTGCTGGTGTTAAAGTGACTTACTGTTGAACACTGAAGTTGTTGAGCATTTGATGCAGTAAAATGCTGTGAAGATGTCTTCAAAGTAGAAATATAACATTTTTGAAACAATCATTTTTCTCACCTGCAAATCCTCGTGGTTAGTCCTGTGGTCTTTCAGTACCGAGGTCCTCGCTCCCTCCTCCCGCCTCACCCCCTTGTCTCTTTTCACATCTGGGCTCCAGAAGTTGACATTGTTCATGCTGGGGCCCGTCCTTCCATCCCTCCCTACGTCCAGCTCTCTCCTCAGGGTGTCATTCTCCCTCTGCAGCTCCCTCAGCTGAGACTGGAGGTCAAACGAGGCAACCTCTCCCCGTCCAGCCGACTCCGGCGCCTGCGGATGTCTTCCAGACTGGCGCCGCAGACTGGAAGTCCTTGCGGGATGCAAGGTTTGGTCTACGTAGGGGTCTGACGAGTGATGCAGCCCAGAGGAGGTGATGTTTGGGGTGCTGCCCATGGCTGTTGTCCGGTTAGTGTAGGAGGAGCGGCTGGTGCTCCTGCCCAGCGTCATGGTGCCTTTCGGGTACCCACCAGAGGGCTCCAAGGAATCTCGCTCACAGGGGTACATGGTGCCTGAAGTGGCATAGGCAGCGCTCAAAGACTGGATGTTCTCCATAGACAGGGTTTTACCCCCCGGAGCTGTCGCTGAGCCACGAGTTGCTCCTTTCTCTGCTGCCGGGCCAGGTTTGATCTTTGAACCTGGCCTCGACACCGATCCTTGACTTCCAACCACTTTAGGCGCTGGTGCAGGCGCAGGCGCACCCCCCGACACAGAGCCTGGTTCCAACCCCGAGCGGGAGCCTAGTGCTGAGCTTACAGCCTGTTTGCCTTTCCCCTGTTTGGGGGATCTGGAAAAGCGTGAATGAGATGTGCTGCCATCAGTGTGCCCGCTACTCTTTGGGCCAGGTAACAGCTTGCTCTGCGCGGGCTTGGCTCTAATGTTTAAAGGCATTTTTTTTATATGGCAAAAGTGGACTTCTGAGAAGAGGTTGGGAATATTTTCATGTCCCTTTATGGGGCCAGAATGGATGACAAGGTTTAGAAACAAAGGCCACCTCTCGGCCTCTCAGTTTTCACCTGTCCATCCCTGATTGTTTAGGGCTTGAGGCTGAGTCTCATTAAGTCTTATTAGAAGAAAATGGCAGTGGCGGTTGGCTAGAGGGCTGCCAGACAAAAAGGCCAGAGGAGTTGTGGTTTCAGCTACAGTGCAGGACATCATGGATTCTAGACAAGAAGCAGAAGGACAAATATTCAGATTAAGACCAGTCATACAAAATAAATATCAAAAGCAGCATCACTACAAGGTTCATAGAGTTGGTTATCATTTTACTATACTATTATCAATATAAGACCAAGTTTCATACTGATACCAAAACAACTTTGTTGTTACTTTACCTAGCAATATAAATTATAAATATAATATAAATAATTTTCTTCAAAACCCTTTTTTTCTTTAACAAAATAAATCACAAGCACCTGTAAAAGAACTTTGCCTAAATTAAAAAAAAAAAAAAAACAGTCTAAAACTGGCAGAATTATGATTTAAATGAGGAACTAAGAATACGTAACCCAGCCTACAAATCGAACCAACAATGCTAATTTTCTGTTTGCTACTCAGCCCTACATGGTTCATGGTTGAAATTGAAATAATTAAGACTCGGCAGACTTAAAGAGTGATGAATACCATCATTTCTTGCACTGAATAATCCAGAGAACCAGTCACAGACTTATATTTAGTACATCGCAATTATATTCTTGATCTAGTTCAGTGGTTTCCATCTCTGCTCCTGGGAAGTTGAAAGCTACAGTCCTGCTTTTTCACATCTTTCCCTGCTCCTCAGGTGTGGCCAATCAAGGGCTGAAAGGCAACAGCACTTGATCAACTAAAAACATCTGCCTCAGCTAATCAGGTGTGGGCAGAGCTCGGGGCTACGGCAAATAAGCAAAACCGTGGGTCCACAGGAGCAGGGTTGAGTACCACTGAAAAAAGATTTAAATTACTCCAGTACTCTGTAATCCTCAGTGATGTCATCACCCCCCAAAAAAATGACAAATCCTCAAACAAAATCCTCAATTTAAATAAAGTGATTCAGTCTATTCAATTAGTTAGTCTTTTTTTTTTTATTAAATCAACTTAAATGACTGAATAATGGACTTTAATACGCTTTATTGAATATAACTTGTCAGTTTCGTCAACGTAAATAAAGTGATGACGTCTTGACGGATATGCCAAGCTAATTTTTTTCAGCAACTTTTGACTTCTGGACTTTACAACGCTCTGGAGTTATTGGGAATGTTTGGATCACACAAGTCGGAAATAATCCTATGCAGCCACCACTGGAATCTAATCCTACAAATAGTATAATACTAGGTGTAGTCTGATCTTTATCTGCAACTGTGCAGAAATACTGGGTTCAAACAGAACGTGGCCTACTGAGTAAAAAAATATATATATCTTTTTACAAAGTTTTATAAATAGACTTTTCTATAAACTATCCAGTAAGTGTGTTATTATGATTTTAGTTATACATGTGAAAATCTAATTTCACAACCTCAGAGCAGACGAATCCTGCTGTGGCATACTGCTGGTTTCTCACTCATTATGTACAGAAGCCACCACAGTAGATGGTGAAAGAGAAAAACAGGGAGAGGGGCCAGTTTGACCATTTCAGCACCACGGACAGCACTCAATCTACCGCCATAAAGCACATGGATTATAATGCCTGCTCAGATCTGAAGGAACCTGAGCTATGGCCAATGGAGACTGCAGAGGAAATTGGAAAACCAGTATTATCTGCCATCCCTCTCGGGCACTTGCAAAGCTCATTGTCAGACTTTATACCCACCATAGGATACCCTAGGATTCGACTAAAAATGGACCAAAGGAGGCACTTGGAATTTAGGCTAAATCATAGTTGGAAAGCACAGCATGTTAAGACTATGCCTATATTAGGATACAATCAGCATATACAGTAATATACAATATGTTTATATTAGGGCTGTCAAAGTTAACGTGACAATAACACGTTAACGCAAAATAGTTTTAACGCCACTAATTTCTTTAACGCATTAACGCAACAATCTTTCAGAGGTTGTAGAGGGCTCAGTTTTAAAGCTAGAGTGAACTACTATTATCATATGCAACTAGAACCTAAGGAATCCAGTGGTACCAACCATGTCGTACTAGCTTGTCGTGAAGGAGGCTAAATAACGCTGCAAACTAATGCTAAATTTTGGCAAAGAAAAACTTGTCATGGCCATTTTCAGAGGGGTTCCTTGACCTCTGACCTCCAGATATGTGAATGAAAATGGGTTCTATGGGTACCCACGAGTCTCCCCTTTACAGACATGCCCACTTTATGATAATCACATGCAGTTTTGGGCGACTCATAGTCAAGTCAGCACACTGACACACTGACAGCTGTTGTTGCCTGTTGGGCTGCAGTTTGCCATGTTATGATTTGAGCATATTTGTTTATGCTAAATGCAATATCTGTGAGGGTTTCTGGACAATATTTGTCAGTGTTTTGTGTTGTTAATTGATTTCCAATAATAAATATATACATACATTTGCATAAAGCAGGCATATTTGCCCACTCCCATGTTGATAAGAGTATTAAATACTTGGCAAATCTCCCTTTAAGGGACATTTTGAACAGATAAAAAAAATGTGTGATTAATCCTGATTAAATATTCTAATCGATTAACAGCCTTAGTTTATATCATACACAATAATGGGTCATTTTGTTGTCTTAAAGAGGCAAAAAGCCACACGTTAATACAAGTAAGTAAAAAATAAATATCCCCCAGGCAAACAAAGTAAGCACAACCCCACAGTCCATGCATGATGGACCAGATATTGGGGACTGTCTGCAAAGCAGAGGCAAATCCAAATCATAATCCCTCCTCTAATCCAAGAGGATTGGGTGCTTTGAGTCACTGCAACAGGATGCAACTGAGAGATTGGTTAAGTCTGCTTGTCAGTCATAAACATAGCTGTCAATCCATCATTATCCATCATTGTTTGAGACAATGAATGTTATAGCCTTGTGTGTGCCAGCAATGGAACCAGCAAGTATCATTTCGGTACACCAATTGTGTATTATATATATATATATATATATATAAATAATCAATGAATGATTGAAATAAAAAACACAAAAATAACCCTTTAAGAACAAGGAAACATGTTGTAGCTTGCTACTACAGAAGCTCTGTCTACATATATATATATCAGATATCCTTATAGCATAAAGATGGAGGTCTGTGTGACTGGTCACCAAGTTTACGCAGCTGTATGACTCCTTTGTCAAATCATATTGACAAAAAAGATTGATTAAAATACATAAATAAAATGCAAAAAAGTAGAAAAACGTCTCACTTCGCCTCTGCACTTATACTCATGAGTTGGCAGCCAGCTGTTGCAGCGAAGAGAAAACTAGAGAGGCACCACCCAAACTGCAACCGCGGATAACTCGTTCATTTGCATGAGAACATTTCCGCTCAACAAGCACCAACGTTATAACGTGCAAACTATAAAGTAGACTAGTATATTTCACGGGTGGTTGCACGAGTGGAGACACAGACCGCCTGAATAACTCTACTACGACCACCACCACGGCGGCATGATGAAGGATTAGTTTCTTGCTCATATGCGCACGGCTACATGACTTCAGAGCTAGTACCTTACATAATAATTAATCTGCCACACACAAAACTGGAAGCACAGTTTTGTTTGAATAATGTTTGTCAAATGATATGCCGTAAAAGTCCAGGTGTGCATGCATGCAGGCAGCCAGGCAGAGTGTGTTGCTCTCTAGCTTACCGGACAGGCGCCTCTCCATCACCGTGAAGTCCTGTCGGTACCTTGTCCTCCGACTTCGACCTCCTCTGCACAGCGAGGCTCCATGATTTCATCGGCTCAGCTCTCTCGTGACCTGTCCTGCCATCGGGTCCGCGTGGGCGCGCGTTCTCACACAAGCTGGCGCGTGCGCGACCGGCGTGGTGGTGGTGGGGCACAGCACGAGCAGTAAGAATGGATGGATGGGAGGGTTTCTGGGATTTCATAGGCTACACCTACATGGATGGGCGTTGAGTTGGTTACTTGTTAAGGTTTTAGCTATACAGGAGGAAGCCTTACAGGTGGAATTGCATTCATTCATTTCATTCTCACTGTGCAATATCATTTTCCACTTGTGCAATTTTGTTAATAGTCTGTTTATTGTCAATACTGTATATACTGCTCCTATTTTTATACTTCTTTCTATTTAAATGGTTCATATTTTGTTACACTTTGTTTAGTTCTTTTTTTTTTACTGTGTTAGCTGATGCATCTTGTTTTTTGCTTTATCCCCCTTTGCTGCTGTACACTGCAAATTTCCCCACTGCGGGAAATCTTAATTTCAAAATTTGCCAAGTGAATTAAATTAAAGCTGCAGTGGGTATAGAAATGGAGCAAAAAAAAAACAGTCACTATATCCTGACAGTATAGTGCATGAGACAGGTAATCTGAAAAAAACATCATGTGTCCTCTGGTGCTCTCTAATGGCATCTGCAGGATTTCACAGATCGGAGGAAAACAACCAATCAGAGCTGAGCTGGAGCCTGTCCAGCTGTCAATCACTCAAAAACTCAGATCAAACCATCAAACTAGGCAGCACCGATCAAATATGAATCAATGTTCGGTTACTGTAATGCCTATTTCTCGCTTCAAATGTTTTCAGAAACATCTTGTAGTGTACTGTTTAGCTGTAAAATGAGAGTTTGTTCCGGCTGGTGGGCGTTGCTTGGTATTTCCTCAACTGATCTCAACATGGCTGCCAAGTCACAAACTTTCTAATTTTACAGCTAAACAGTACACTACAAGATGTTTCTGAAAACACTTGAAGCGAGAAATAGGCATTACAGTAACAGAATATTGATTCATATTTGATCAGCGCTGCCTAGTTTGACCTTTTCATAGGAGTTTTTAAGTGATTGACAGCTGGGCATGTTCCAGCTCGGCTCTAATTGGTTGTTTTTCTCTGATCTGTGAAATCCTGCAGATGACATTATAGGAGCACCGGAGGACACAGAGGCACATGATGTTTTTCAGATTACCTGTCTCGTGCACTATTGTCAAATATGAATCAATATTTGGTTACTGTAATGCCTATTTCACACATAAAAATGTTTTCAGAAACATCTTGTAGTGTACTAAAGGCTATAAAATGAGAAAGTTTGTGACCCTGGCAGCCAGATCAGTTGAGGAAACACCAAGCACCGCCCACCAGCTGGAGCAAACTTTCTCATTTTACAGCTAAACAGTACACTATTCAAGATGTTAATGAAAACATTTGAGGAAATAGGCATTAACAGTAACAGAATATTGATTCATAGTTGATTAGCGCTGCCTAGTTTGACCGTTTGATCAGAGTTTGCAAGTGATTGACAGCTGCCTCTATTTGCAGCCAATAGGAATGCTCTCTCTCTCTCTCTCTCTCTGAAATGACCTGTGATCGTCCAAAGTCTCCCGTCATGGTTAGACTTATTTTTAAAGCCTGAAAACAGAGCCATGAGGAGGTGCAGAAGCCTAGTTATCTCTCAGAGCACTTGAATTACAATATGCTGAAAGGTTATTATTGAATATTTGCCCAATAATGGCAAAAACATTCTGCTTACTGCAGGTTTAACACCACGTGTGGATTTAGCCAAAGGTTTTTAAATTTTCGAAAAACTGTGCACCTTGGACAGGGCACTTTGAGGAGGCTGTTAGAGGTCTGCAGCTGTTCAGTTCACTGTTCATTCACTAAATATAACTCAGACAGAAAATGAGTAAAAATAACTTTTTTTGGTCAGAGGTTTCACTCTCAGAAAAGAGATGCCGTTTTGTCAGACGGAATTCCCGGGCCACGAGACAAGAAATGAAATAGGCTAGGGATCTCACCCCACAGGTTAAGATACTGTAGGTATCACAGCAGGTGTTGTTGTATGAAACTTTCAATAGGTTTGCATGCACATCTGTCATTTATCTTTGAATCGCCTATTCTGGTCAGGAGCTTGCAGGATTACTTATGTAAAGCTTCCTTGCTTTGAAAATTGGTGTTGCCAGATTTGTCCCAATTTTTCCGCTTAAAGTTCTCGAGAAATGACACAGGTGACCTGTCTGACTTTGAACGGGTGCATAACATGCTGTTGTTAGCCATCTGTGACCTGTAAAAAACAATTATCAGTTTCATTTCCTCCCAACATCTAACCAAAGAGAAGTGAAATTTTGAGATCATGGGTGGGGGGATTTATTTACAAGCACACTACATTACTCCTTTGTAAGAAAGGATGTAATGTTAAGTAATCAAGTGAAAACAAGTGAAGTGAAGTGTTTATTTGTATAGTCCAATATCAATGCCAATTTACAATGTACAGTGTCTCTATTAATTTTGCAGCCCACGATAGCAACATGTCCCTACCTGGCTCAAGCTCTCTGAAGACAAGTATTAAAGCGTCAACTTTTGTTAGATAAAACAACAGAACACAATCTTGAAAAGTAAGCCAAGGCAAGGCACCTTTGTTTGTAGAGCACATTTCAGCAACAGGGCAATTCAAAGTGCTTTACATAAACATTCAAGAACATTGCGACAAAGTGCAAAAGAACATTAAGACATAATTAAAACAGTTATAAAAACATTAAAGATTAGAAAATAAAAACAAGCTAAAAATAAAAGCTAGGATAGAAGCTAAAATAGAATATAACACACAAGAGTAAAAGTTCTAGTGCAGTATAAGATCATTAGTAAAATATTTACAGCACATGGAAGAGTGCTTACATTTTAAAGGTGCTAAATACGGAATTCAGAGCATTTCTATTGCCTCCACATGGCTCTCAACATGGTGGCTAGCAGCTAACAGTGCCAACAGCATGAACAGTACAAACAGTGGCAACAGTGCTGACAGAGCTAACAGTGTTTACCTGAGGAGGGGACTGGAGGGTGGGCGCTACGCTTCTGCGACGACGACGTGGGTCGGTACGCCATGATCAGCGGTAACCGCCATATGACGCAGAGCGGCGGCCATTAGCTAGCCAGTGAGGCATAACAGTGAGGCTCACATGTACTAAAAGCACGACTGGCCGGCTATGTAAACAAAGCACAGAGAAGCTCAGATTACAACACATACAGAGAGAGAGCGACTTCATTCTCTGCTCAGGTAGACATTACTCCTCTATATCTTTACATAGACAATAGCTATTTGCTGCTATATTAATCCTCTGAATCCCGTATATATAGAACCTTCAATCTAAAAAAATGATAGTTACATAGGCTATTAAAAACATCAACCGAGTATCATTACGTTATGTGACACAATTAAGGAGAGGGTACATTTGTCAAAATGATGTAATGGGAAGATTTTTAACGACAAGGGCTACAAGTGCTCTCTATCAGCAGTTAAAAGGAAGTCATATAAAACTTTCACTCATGTTGTTGTCATAGAATTTGAGGTTATCTGACGACAATGCCATTCTCATTCGGTTCCAGAAAAGGGGTTGAGCTCTTGGGTTTCTCGGCCAGGACAACACGGACTTTCTGCACAACCGTTTCCTCAGCTGGAGGTACTTCAGTTTGGGAAACATCTCATCCAACAGAACCATCATAGCTGCATCCACCTTATTTGGATAAAATCAGAGATAATATAGATTTTAAAAAAAAATCTAATTAATTATATATTATTTAAAAAATAAAATGCACATGGAAATATAAAAGTGAATTTTACTGACCTTTTCGTCCAGAAGCCGCTGCTGAACCATGAAGAAAGCCTGGCGGATCACACCGTTCACCGTCTCACCGCCAACGGCACCATTGGACAAAACAAACACCGTCTTCACACTGCTGTAGACGGCATTATGTAGATTTTCAATACAGGAAAGTCCAGGAATCCAGTCCCTCTCCTCCAAACAGAGACAAAACCTCCTCTGACCCGAGTTCTCCAGATTGACGGTTAACTCATTGTAGACCCAATCCCTCACAGCCCGGTTGCTGGTGTCAAACACCACAAAAGCATCGTATTGATAATGTGAATCAATACCAGCGAGCTGGGAGTAGCCCTTATGTCCTGCCCAAAGTACCTGTAAGCAATACCACAGATCCCAGCCATAGAGATGCTTCAGTAGGGGCAGAACAGTGAACGTCACGGCCAAGAAGCAACAGACGACGAAGGCTAAGCCACCATATATGTCCTGGCAGGATCGCTGGTCCATAGACAGTATACTCTGGCCCTGTTGGGACTCTGGGTAATCACAGTGTATATGTGTGGTGAGGTAAGGGATCTGCACCGGAGTGTGACGCAAGAAGTCCGCGAACCATGACGTATCACAGTCGCATTTAAAGGGGTTTGCATGCAGGGTGAGTTTCTGAAGGGCGCTGCCATTTTTAAAGGGGGCGGGGAGAAACTGATGGTTCAACGCTTTGATCTGATTGTGGCTGAGATACAGGTAGTGCAAGGATTTCGCCATAATGAAGAAATTCTCAGGGATGATACTAAGGCGATTGTGACTGAGGTCCAAGAGAGTAAATTTTGCTCCAAATTCTATGACTTTATAAGGCAAATAATAGAGGAAATTTTGACTGAGGTTCAGGTGACATAAATTGCTGAGCGCCGAGACGTTTTGCCATGGGAAATATTTCAGAAAATTGTTGCTGATGTGGAGAGTCTCCATGCTTCCTGGGAGGTTACACAGCACTTCTGGCGTGATTGACTTCAGATCATTGTTGGAGATGTCAAGGTAGGTGAGGCTTGTCAGGTTTTGGAAGAAATGCGTGTACTTGTTGTTGTCAGAGTCCCACATGATGTCCAGGTGATTTCCATAGAAGTAGAGGTACTTCAAAGAACTGCTGATCAGCCTCTGATCTATTCGCATCCCAATGCCGTTGTTCGCCAGACTCAGAACTTCCAAGTTTGTCAGATTTTGAAGGAACTCAAAACGATGGCCCATGCCTCTCATTTTGAAGTGAAATTCATTGTTACTAACGTCTAGAACCTTCAGAGTGCTTTTAAGCTCACTGAGAGCTCCGTTATAGTAAAAATCGAGTCTATTGAATGACAAATTAAGAAAAACTATTTTTTTCATGCTACTAAACAGCCCGCTCTTCAATGCCTGACTCATGTAATTGAAGGAAAGGTCTAAACAAACAGCATCTTCCATGCCTACAAACACCTCTTTGTTAATAGCCAGGATGTCATTTTGAGACAGGTCAAACGTCAGTTTGCCTTTGCAGAAAATGATTTTAAAGTCGTATAGCGATTTGAATTGTGACTCATTGTCCTCCAACAAATCCAGCTTGTTTGACTGGTTGGATTCCCAGGTATCACTTCCAGATGTGGCTTCTCGGTCTATTAGCATAAGGGGTGGGTCAGGAAAATTATGTGTAAACGAGTTCTGGTTCCGACAGCTTTCCTGTGCCGCAATCTCAGACGACGGACTCGAGCAGCACGGAAGGAAATTAAGCATGTTTTGGGAGAGGTCGATATTGATGAGAGACGGTGACTGTTTCAGGGACGTCAAGTTACAAGTATTGATGAAGTTCATTCTCAGCTCTAGTTTCGTTAGGTTTTGGAGTTTGGACACAACCTTAAGGCTCTCTTTTGAAAGCGTGTGGAAAAAGTTACCACTCAGAAGGAGACCTTGTAGATCAGACATATTGCCAATATGCGGGGAGAGGCGCAGTTCCTGAAATGTCTTCAGTGGTTCATAGTTATAGATAAGGCTAATCCAAGTGAGGCCCTTCAGCTCTGCAAAGAAGGTGCCGTTACGTATCGCATACGCCAGGAGGTTGTCGGAGAGGTCCAATCCCTTTAACTTCTTCAAAGGTTGAAAAAGACCCTCTGGGAATGTTTTCAGAGAGTTTCCTCTCAAGCTTATGTAGGTGATGGAGCTGTTCTCAGCATAGAGTGAGTTTGGATGTAGGCGTAGAGGGAGATTTTGTGGGCAAGGAAAGCAGGGCCTGGCTGCATGGTCACAACGCTGGCAATTCCACTCCAAGTTCAAATACCTGAGGTGAGTCAGGTTGGCAAATGCTCCTTCTAAGACCTCTGTGATTGTATTCTCTCTTAAATCCAGACTCTCCAATGTGGGTGGCAACCCTTTAGGTATAGCTGTGAAGTTATTATACCCCAAGGTAAGGTTTTTGAGTTCAGGGAGCTCTCTGAAAACCCTCTCGCTGATGTGAAAGGACTGGTTGCAAGGGTTTGCATAGAAGCAGTTCTTGTTGAGGAAGAGATCTTGGAGATATGGAGTGTTTAAAGGGTGGACAATGTTGAAGATGCGATTATTCTGTAGGTCAAGAACCCTCAGGCTTTCAGGTAACCAGGGAATAGAGGTGAGGCTGTTTCCCGACAGATACAAAAATCGAAGCTTCAACAGGCTCTTGAATGCGTAATAGTGGATCACCATTTTGCAAGAGTGGTCATCCACAGCTCTCAGGCGACCCGGCTGACAATTCCCCATTATTTTCAGAGTGAGAAGGTTTGGGACACCTGACAAAGCATGCTGCCCCACTTGCCGTATTTTGGTCCGACCTAAATTGAGCGACATTACAGTGGCAGACTTGATGTAGGGGACACGCCTGAGTGGTCTGTCGTGGCAGTCTACTGTGGTGGTATTCACATCAGTGTCACATGGGAAGAAGATGGTATTTATGGTGCTCACTAATGGAAGAAGCTGACACAGGATGAGGAGATTGTTCAACATAGCCTGAAAAAAAGAAACTCAATTTCAGTTGTTTTGTCAATGTTTCAGAAGATGTAGCAGACAATTTAATTTAACAAAAAGCATATTCAGTAAATTTCCATTCAATATCACCCTATATAACCTACTGGTAAACCTGCAATCTGTAACTATGAGCAAATATTATTAATTTAATTATTTTTATCAGTAGTACATGAGATAATCTGTGAAAAAAAATCCTGTTCCTCTGCCTCCTCTTAGTACTGCTAATGGCATTTTCAATAAACAACTGTTAAAGAAATTACTCTGGCTTTTTCAAGCCTTTCCAATCATCCGTTTCTGTCCATATAATGTAACAATAGAGTAAATACATCATTTTCTTACAGTCAATTGTAGTGCATTTTTCATGGCAGAATAAAATGTTATCTTACTTACCATGACGGGTATAGCATGTATCTTAACATTCACATCGGGAGCCAGATGAAGCGGACTTCGATCCAGGTGGGGAATGCGAAGATTTAAAAAAAGGTTCTGCAGTGACGAGAAACTCGATCCATGTACGCAGAAGTGAAAGCCTGTGGTCATATTATACACACAGCAGCTCCATGCAAATCATGTGACCTGAGTCAAATTTATGTACAGCATCAGATACAGATATCGCCTCAACAGATTTAAAAAAAAAAAAAAACAGTATTTGAAGAGTCAAAATTACTCAATGCTTTCGTTTTCTGACTGTAGAGACAGACAAAATAAAGGACAGAGAGAGAAGATAGTCTTTTTCATTGGTGGAAAAAGTTGGAGGACTTCTCTAATTCTCTAAAACGGGTATAGGGAAGTAATATTACCTCTTCATCACCTGTTTCAAAAATCCTTCTCAATCTGAACAAATGCTACGTATCCAATTACACATTAGTTATACCACAGTGTAAAAATACTCTGTTCAAGTAAAAATCCTGCATTCAAAATCTTACTTGAGTAAAAGTACAAAACTATTATCCTAAATCTAAATATACTTAAAATATCAAAAGTAAAAGTATTTATTATGCAGAATGACCCATGTCAGAATAGTATATATTATTTTATTGGATTATAATTAATGCTGTATTACTGTATACATCACAATATTACAGCTGGTTATGGTGTGGCACATTCTAAATATTTAACTGCTGGGCAGCTTAATCTACAATAACATATCATAATTTATTAGCTGATTCAGATTATTAATACAAAATATAAAGCTGGAAAATAACTAAAGCTGTCAGATAAACATAGTGCAGTAAAAAGTACAATAATTCCCTTTGAGTTTTAGTGGAGTAGAAGTATGAAGTAGCAGAAAAATGGAAATACTCAAGTAAAGCACCTCAAAATTGTACTTAAGTACAGTACTTGACTAAATGTACTTAGTTACATTACATCACTTAGATTCATCCCACACTGGTAGTATGTTTACAATCATTTTTATTAAGTGCACTGTATCATGATGTCATGAAATCAAGAGTTGTTGTTTTTTTTTTTTAAAGCAAATCATAACAGTGAGCAGAGAAAAGATTGATTATGAAATTATTTTCATTTGCTAATATTACCTCAAACACAATTAACACATTGAAAAGCCCTTTATTTTTTGCAAAGTGTATGCAGAGACTGCGAAAGAAAAACTGTATCAAATAAAAATGTGTTTCTGGGTTAATCAAAGCTGCATCAAAACCCGCTTTTATTCAAGTGCTGTGTTAAAATATAATTTCCCTATCCACTTATTGGAAGTGATTGTGGCAAATCACCACAATCACAGATAGATTACAAGTAAAGGAGAGTTATACAAAGTGTGTTCCGGTTTTGGAGAGCACTTTCAATGCTTTGGCTTTGGATTGGACCTCACACTGTCCTGAGATCAGAAGCATCTCTTACACACGGTAGTGTCCTGCTCTCTTTTCCTGGCAGCAACAACAGCATTGGCACACCACCGTGTATTTATCTGATATTTACCCCTCACTGACACACGTGCTGAATCATCCACAGAGCGATGTTCATGAAGCCATCGGACTCGGCGTCAACCTTGGAGAGAGAGTGATTGTTCCCTGGGTACCACAGCAACCTAAACGACACACATCAGAGCATTAGAGAATGAACAATAAGAGCCCTGTTGTGCAGTGCAAATCGGATTTAACCAACAAAATGTGTTGCTTACCGGACTGGGACCTGCTTTGCTTTCAGAGCTCTGTAATATTCAATTCCTTGCTTGTTGGGTACACGCTTGTCATCTTCGCCTAAGGTAAGCAAGACTGGTGTCTGTACCTAGATGAGAGATCAACTTGGGTTACTACAACAATAAAGCCACATGCTCACAGTCAAGAGACATACGCAGAAATACTCATACCTGTGCGACATGCTTAATGGGGGACTTGTTCAGCATCTGTTCCCAAACAGCAGGGTCAGGTAGAGAGTCTGTGCTGTAGTCGAAGCCGGCCTCAACCATGCACCTGCAAAAACAGGAAGAAAAAAAAAAAAAAAAAAAAATCACTCAATGGCTTTGAGGTCTTTTGTTCCTGCAGAGTTTGTGTGCATTATTGAACACTTCCTTCCCTGACAGCGAGGCAGACGCTTGGCCTTTATCCCACTCACAGCTGTCAGAGTGGAATGTCAGGGGTACAAATGATACAAAACAATAGAGATGAGCGGTCGTGCACGACTGGCACAGTCACAATATGAGTAAACACGTGTGGGGGGATGTTAATTTCAAGATGTACCAGTCTGGGATGTCTGTGCTGCCAATCATAGAGGCAAAATTGGTGACGGGGTTGCGAGCCACACAGGCCTTGTAGAACCCTGGGTACTGGCCGATCAGATGGCAGGCCAGGAAACCACCGTGGGAGCCCCCAGAGAGTGCCACCTTCTGCGTGTCGAACTGGTCACCTTTCAGAACGCTTTCGACAGCAAACTGGTAGGAAGAAAAACATGGGAAAACTGTGAGAGAATGTGTGTGGTGGAGAGGAAAGGAAGATGCAAGGTAAATCACAAGTTGGAGGAGAGAAAAGTAATAAATAAAACTATTGCTGTTATGAGCCATGACTGACAGAAACTATGGCAACTAACCTCAACTAAACATAGAAACCAATCAACAGTATAAAAACACATATCACCATAAAACAACATTGGATGTCATCGTTACCAATAAGAGCAAAAGCAATAAAGCAAATTCGTTTTAATGCCAGAAATTTCTTTAAAGCATTAACACACTCGATCTTCCGGAGGTTGTACCGGGCTCAGTTTTAAGGCTAGAGTGAAGATACTGGCATCATATGAAACTAGAAACCTAAGGAATTCATTGGTACCAACCATGGCATAGTAGCTTGTCGCAAAGGAGGCTAAATAACGCTCCAAACTTGCACTACATTTTGGCGTGGAAAAACTGGCATGGCCATTTTCAAAGGGATCCCTTGACCTCTGACCTCAAGATATGTGAATGATAATGGGTTCTATGTGTACCCACGAGTCTCCCCTTTACAGACATGCACACTTTATAATAATCATATGCAGTTTTGGGGCAAGTCATAGTCAAGTCAGCACACTGACACACTGACAGCTGTTGTTGCCTGTTGTGCTGCAGTTTGCCATGTTATGATTTGAGCATATTTTTAATGCTAAATGCAGTACCTGTGAGGGTTTCTGGACAATATGTGTCATTGTTTTGTGTTGTTAATTGATTTCCAATAATAAATATATACATACATTTGCATAAAGCAAACATATTTGCCCACTCCCATGTTGATAAGAGTATTAAATACTTGACAAATCTCCCTTTAAGGTACATTTTGAACAGATAAAACTATGGACAACCATGCGATTAATTGGAATTAAATATTTTAATCGATTGACAGCCCTACTTTATAGATGATCAATTTCATGATATGAAAAAATAGATTTTAAACAGCATTTATTGCTCTGTCAATGTTATATTTGTTTTATTCTTACTTGAACATCTTTGACGTCCTGGCTGCCAACATTGCCGAGTAATGAGTAGATACTGTCCTGGCCGTACCCAAGAGAGCCACGATAGTTCACTAAAAGAGAGAAAGAGAAAACACATTACCATCTATGTATCAGTGCTAGATATTATGAAGTATTCTTACACATAATTAACACAATTTCTTTGAATCTGACTGTGCCCTAGAAAAGATCAAAGTGAGCTTGAGACCAGTGGGTGAAACACCTAGAAAGAAAAGTGAACCAGTCATGCCTTTCGTGGCCTCATTGACTACCACTTTTAGCATGGTTCAACAGACTCTGGATATGCCGAGCTGCTACAACTTCCCCAATTAAACAAACTTAAAGAACCTATGACAACAAAAAATAAAAACTGTTGGTAATAAATAAAATGCTTTTCAAGTAACTTAGGATAGCACAGATGAAATTGCACATACTACAGACAATAGAAGAGCAAGTGTGGCCTCACAATTCATGACAACTAGGCTAAACGTTTCAAGCAGACACACTCCAAGTCATCAAAAGTCCATTAGCTAGAATAGTTTTGAACTGAAAGTCATTTCTCTCTGATAAATGTACCAGGCAACACCAAGTTATGATTGGGTATGCCTGTGAAGTACATAAGAGCTCTTCAAATGTTCACAAGGTAGGAAAAAAGTATGCAAAGCATCTTGAAGTGGCTAAGGAAATGTATAATAAATACTCCAGTAACCAGCTCATGCATATCTCGTCTTCTGAGTTCAGCATGTGAACTTTGCTCACCCGGTACATATCCTATCCAGGGTTATAATAGTTTTGAATTTTCAATTAGTTTTTATTTTAGTTTAGTTTAGTTTTAGTTTGTTTTCAGAAAGGTTTAGTTTTAGTTTTTATATATTTAGTTTTAGAGTAGTTTTAATTTGTTTTGGTTACGGTCAGTTATAATGTCTCAGATGTACGAAATACATGGTTGGAGAACTGAGTAGGAATGGCCAAAATGTTTCATCTTCATGCTTCTTTAGTGAAGCAACTGCAGCACAGCGCCATCTCCTGGAAAGTCTGTTTAGTTTCTGTGGTTCAATGTCACAAGAGTTGAATTCATCTCCTTTTTTCAGCAGTGATTTATTATAGCTAAAAAGCTATAACTGAAATGAATTTACGTTCATTTAGATTTAATTTTTTTTTTTTTTTTTTTTTTTTTTTACCAAAGGCAATATCGTTTCAGTTTAGTTTTTCTTTTTTTACTTTGTTTCAGTTTACTAATAATATTTTTTTCACTGCTTATTTTCATTTTTAGTTTCAGTTTACTATAATAACCCTGATCCTATCAATGGATGATTGTACTCTGAGCAAGTGTCACACATAGAAGCACTTCACACGAACATATGAACATACCCAGTAATACAGCAAAGCCCATCCTGCACAGCACAGACGAGGACAGGAGCCAGTCAGCTACAATCACTGAGTGAGGACCGCCTGAGTGAAAGAAAACAAATTAATGTAAAATACAGACTTGTATCAAAAGCTACCTGTGTCTCTATGTGCTCAGTCCATGTGAGGCGTAAATGCCACAGATAATATTGCATGTAGAATTAAAATATGCAAAACATCGCAGGACTGTTATTAAAGACCAATCTTGAGTTTGAGAGTATAGTTAGATAATTTGCCACTATCGTCATAGCAACCACTGTTGCCAGTGTTATCTGCAGCAGTAGCTCTGGACTGAACAGAAACGAATCCCAACACAAATCCACATTATTCAATGACGTTACTAAGAATTAATAAAATAAATTCTGCATGGATTAACAACAGCACTTCAAATGTGTATTCCTGATATTAATTTAGGTTGTTATTACATTAAGTTGATAATGTACATCACAGAATTATGTAACAGTCTAATTTTGTTTGCGTTACAAAACAAATAATGACTACAGAACCATAATGAGAGTAATCAACCAACCAACCATGAGGAGTGACAATAAGAGGCAGCTTCACTCCATCTTTAACCTCCTTTGGTTTGATCAGCAAAGCTTCAAAATCAAGACCAGCTGGAATATAGAAAAATGAGTTAGTCCTATTAATATTACACAGGCTGTTCTTCACATCTCCCATAGACAGCTAAATCTTTTCAACCTTCCATAAACAATTATTCGTTCTGACTTAAAACAAACCAGTCACCTCAGGACCTTCCTCCTGAGAACTCCTTTACTCCATCTCCTGTAAACAGAGCTGTCTAATATTTTATCATAATAATTACTACCTCATGTATTATCATATTGTACAAATCTGTTGATAAATCTGTTAAATCCAGCAGCTATTAAATGTAGCCTTTGTTTATTCTATACAAGCCAGGTGGCTGTTAACTATACATATAGCCCTAAATATTACATATACTGTACCTAATTACCAGTTGCATTCTTTCTATTAGCCAGCAGGGGGCGACTCCTCTGGTTACAAAAAGAAGTCTGATTGTATAGAAGTCTATGTCAAAATGATTTATTACCTCAGTAAACATTGTAAACATGAGTTTATGGTCTCAATCACTAGTTTCAAGTCTTCTTCAATACAGCATGATGTTCATTTAGTAAATTATGGTCCCATTTAGAGTCAAACAGACCATAAAGCAGGGGATGCTTTAGGGTGTGGCTACATTGTCATTGACAGGTCACTACCACGGCGTTATTCGGTCTGAGTGCTGTCCGTGTTTTCATCTTACAGCTTTCAGTCTATGGTCCAAGCTAAAGTAATCCAATATGATAACTTTGTAATAAATCATATCTTTAAGACTTCATAATCTTCCCGTTTTGTTTACTCTGTCAGAAAGGTGTTGATTCAGCTCTCTGGACTGCAGTATATACAGTATATATAGAGGTGTTTATTACATATTCTGTACCATTCATGTATGTGAAACAAAATGGAGAATGGACAAAACTGCGTCCCGAAAATGTTCCTTACAGTATTGACTGTTGTCTTGCTCTGGTGGAGGGGTGAAAGTCAAGATCTGCCAATCAATTTCTGGCAACGTCTGAGAGTCTTCCAAAGTAACCCAGACCACTTCCTCCTGAGAATCCCTGGGCGGAAGGAAACCCACCCTCTGGACATAGAAATGACATTGCAATAGGTGACACAGACATAAGTTTTGACTAATAAAGGCCCCCCCAACCCCATCCAAAGAATGAAATGTGCACTGCCATAGCATATTTAGTATATACTACATATCAAAATGTGAACACTCAAATAAAGACCACTGATCCTACCAGACTTGGAGGGCAGTTTGGAGAGGAGCAGCTGACCACCATCAAATCTCTCTGTATGTTCAGCAGACACCAGTTACCAACATCAGACTCTACAGACACAACATAAGACACACTTTGAAATAAACATCTTCAAGTAAATCCCCTATTAGAGCCTTGTCAACACCAAACATCAGTAAACAAGACTGTCTAGACCCGAGCATGAGTAACGCCGAGGCTGATAAATGTGTCTCACTTGAAGTCAGAGAGGTGACGCTCCCTGTGCTCGTATCCACCATCAACAGATCCTACAAGAGAAACAAAAACTTTTTTCAGATAAAGAATAAACAATTTTCTCAGTCTAAATATTTTTTTATGTGGAAAATAAACATTTATCTGAAAAAAATGTATCGTCTAATTTTTATCGCAATAAGGAGACATTTCCCAGGAGTTGACTGTACCTTGCGGCTGCGCTGAGGGCAAGCAACAATGACACGCTGACTATCAGCTGACCAGCACTGAGGGGACAACCGAGAGCTGTAGATACCCGTGAAGCCATCTGCAAAGCCACACCAGTAGACACAGACTCAACTAAGTTTGATATATAATGAAGAAAAGGTGTAATCATGTGGTAACAAAGTATTCTTTACCCTCTCCAGGTCTCTTCACCACATCCACCACCACCGAGGTCTTCTTAGTATACCAGTCATACTACAAAAATGAATATCCAAGCACAGAGGAAAGCATATGAAAACAAATGTATATATCATTAAGTCATAAATGTATTTCTGAGAGGCTCCATCCTGTTCTTACCATGCAGAGCTTGCTGCACTGCATGTGTGGTCCATAGACGGAACATTCCAGGTAGACGATCCGACAATGGTCTGGACTCAGCCGGGGGGAGCACACTGCGGTGGTGCCGGATGTGAGCTGCTCTGAGGGACACAACAAAATGCAATACACATAAACATCTGCAGTAATAACAGCTATACCCAATCAAAATATAATATAAATAACAAAAAGACAAGCATTCTCTTACCACATTTCCCACCGGTAAGATCCACATAGAACAAAGATGATCTGAGGGAGAAAAGGGAGAACCTGAATAAGTTGCAGTATTGAGCCTATGGGACATTTGTGATAGGGCAAGCTTTAATTCTCCTCTGAGATCAGTGTGACCAGCAATCACCTCCTGTTGGGGCAGTACATGAGGCCAAGTCTGAAAGGCTCATGCCACCAGCCTACAAACACCACGCCTGTGTCACCTGGAGCCCAAAATGCCTGCAGAGACACAGAAAGTCACAGAAAGACAAAGAGAGAGCAACAGTAGGTGTAAGAGGGTACAAGAATGCACAGAAATAACATGCATCATTGCACAAACTGCTGTACCAACCTGTCCAGGTGAGATATTTTCAGGCACCCCCTCCAACACAGAGACGTTGTCACCCTCGATGTCCAAAACACAAAGCACTGGACAGCTCTTACTGACCAGTGCCTCTCCCCAGTCCTCGTGGAAGACAAACTGCTCCCCCTGCAGGGATAAAAAAGCAAAAAAACACAACAATTTGAGCTAGAGTGGAATGTAACCTAAAAAATGTTGAATTAAACCTTTGAATAGTGAAAATATTTTGCGTTTCAAAAGTATTATTTGCATTCACTTTCACAGCCTCCTTTTTCTCCACCCGCATGGTGTCCTCCTCGTCCACAATAGAAGACAACTCTGGTGACTCATTCTACAAAAACACATAGTGAAACATAGAATAACGAGTTATTACAGTAATCCTATCTACCTTTGGCAGATGGTCGATCAACACTAAATCGCATATAGGGCAGAAAACTTGCTTCACTATTCTTAGGGCCACATCACAATCAGTGTTGTCAAGGTTTTTTTTTTTTGCTTTTGAACGGCGATGGAAAATACCTGGGATGCATTCAAAGTGAAACCATTCGCAAAATGCCGCAGTTTGTCATGCTTTTGTGATTGAGCGATAAGCTTGATTTGATCTGGTTTGGTGAGTGTGTATCTGCTGAAGCCATTAGTCCACTGCCATGGTAATTTTGCATCATCCAGCGTGTATTAAAAGCTTTCTTATCAATTTTGAATAACTCCTTACAGAGAACAACAGAATAGCTAGCAACTTGTACCAACACTGTACAACATGGCAATTAATGCACCATGTCGCTACTTAAAGGGTTTTTCCTTAAGTGAATTGAGGGTCTAAAGATAGAGGGTGCTGTATGCTGTACAGATTGTAAAGCCCCTTGAGGCAAATTTGTGATATTGGGGTATAAAGACAAAATTGACTTGACTTACAGTTTGCTATGCTCTGGGTAGTATTGAACACAATCCCAGCAATGACCTCAGGGAGAATCA
This sequence comes from Sebastiscus tertius, assembly GCA_916701665.1. NCBI lineage: Eukaryota > Metazoa > Chordata > Actinopteri > Perciformes > Sebastidae > Sebastiscus > Sebastiscus tertius. The sequence goes on along the minus strand of CAKAOH010039402.1, from coordinate 317,129 downwards.
ACATGCTTGATTTTCAACCTATACCTCAGTGCAGCAGTTCTCTTTGCCCTGAGTGATCTGGTGCTGATTAACCCTCAAATACAGTTTTGCTGACAGACCTGGAAGAAGGATTCAGCCTTAGGTCTCTTCCTTTCTGCTACATACAAGAGGTGGGTCTCAGAGTGGGACCAGACCAAGGAGCCAAACTGATCTAATGATGCAAAACACAGTGCGATTAACACCCAGACTGGCACATGTAAAAGGTAAAGTTTAAAGAAATTGGTTAACAAAAGTTAAGAGTTAAGTGCAGAAAAACTCACCATCTTCATAGACTTTGCCGTGCTTCTTTAAGGCTGTCAGATTGATGCTCTTCATCTTTATGTTTTTACTCCAGATCTGAAGGGTCACAAAGAGGTCAGGAGAGGAGAGAAGTCAGAGATTATCGGGTTCAAAATGCAAAGTCACATGAGGTTTTTAAACACACGGTAAAGGTGGATAATGTTGCAGAGCAGAGATACAGATGAGCACCATTAAAGCTGCAGTAGGCAGAATGTTTTTGGCACCATTGGGCAAAAAATTCCATAATTACCTTTCAGCATATTGTAATTCAAGTGCTTTGACAGAAAACTAGACTTGTGCACCTCCTCATGGCTTTAAAAAATCTAGCCCATGATGGGAGACTTTGGTCAATCACAGGTCATTTCAGAAAGAGAGCGTTCCTATTGGCTGTTCATTCAAACGGAGGCAGCTGTCAATCACTGACAAACTCTTGTAGTGTACTGTTTAGCTGTAAAATGAGAAAGTTTGCTCCGGCTGGTGAACGGTGCTTGGTATTTCCTCAACAGATCTCAACACGGCTGCCGGGTTTCAAACCTTCTCATTTTACAGCTAAACAGTACACTACAAGATGTTTCTGAAAACATTTGAGGCGGGAAATAGGCATTACAGTAACAGAATATTGATTCATATTTGATCAGCGCTGCCTAGTTTGACCGTTTGATCGGAGTTGGCGTGTGATTGACAGCTGCTCATAGACAGCAAGGCTCCAGCTCGGCTCTAACTGGTTGTTTTCCTGCTGTCTGTGAAATCTTGGAGATGACATTAGGAACACCGGAGGACACAGAGGAACATCTTTTTTTTTTTTTTTCAGATTACCTGTCTCATGCACTACTGTCAGGATATTGTGACCGTTTTATAAAAAAGTAACTTTATTTAGTCATATTTGCTCCGATTCTACCTACTGCTGCTTTAAGGGGGCAATACAAAAGTACAGTCTTAGTAGGATGGGTGAGAGACTCGATGCTGAGTAGCCACAAACCTCCAGAAACTGTGTTTCTTCTCCTTTGATTGTGCACTCTCTGACAACAGCCTTCATTTCTCCTGAGGGGGAATCCTTGCTTAGCACCCTGACAGGACAAAACATATTGATGAGACATTGTTCAGTTTGCTCAGGGGTCTATGAGAACATCTTCAACCCCCCCCACTCCAGACAAAATCACACAAGATGTTTACATACTCTCCTTTGATCTCAGTGCAGTTTCCTGAGGCTCCAGAGTAGACCACCGACTTGTCATCGTGGAAAACAATGTACTGTCGACAAAACTTGACATTCTCATTCCTGTCCAGATCACGCTGACTCCATTCTGCAGAAGAAAAGTTAACAAAATGCCATCAATATCAATGAACATACAGAGATCTGATAATCTTAGTGTAGCACACAGACTTGAGTCTACCTGTGTAGATGTTGCTGTATTTGCCTCCATACTGAGAGGTAACGACAGGTCCCACATCTGCTCTGCCCAGAGAAGGGAAACGGCTGAGTTCTCTGTAGGTCCTGGCAATTTCCTCAGGGTTGGTCATCACCTGACGATACGCAGCAGAATAACTCACACTACGTCTCAATGACACAAACTGTCCAACAGCTAACAACACCCTATTCATTTCCTAGGTAGTAGTGATGTGTCGGTAGCGAACGAGCCGGTTCAAAGAGCCGGCTCTTTTAAGTGAGCGATAAGAGTCTGCTCCCGTCCGAGAGCCGTTTTTTTCTTTTTTTTCTTTACTTAATTCAAGACAGAATGATAGGACGATCTTCTCCGTGCCACGCACACTCCATGCACTGACTGTGACTGAATGTTGTTTTGATGACGTCCGTGCGACCAATCAGGTGATGACCGACGAGGATTATACCATCAAGGAGGGAGAGGTGGAGGTGCGTGGCGCGCTGACGGTCTACAGGTACAGAGCAGGAGGGAGAGGAGGAGAGAAAGAGAGAGAGAGGAGTGCGGTGCGCGACTAGCAGACAAGATGAGTGACAGTCGGAAACGAAGTAGCATGTTAAATTATGATATTCTGGAAATTATAAGGTTTAGAATAATTATATTGAATAATTTAAGTGATATATGTGCACACATACTAATCAAAAATCAAAACAACTATAAATTTGGCTGAATTATTAAAAGGCAGAAGTGGTAAAAACAAAGAGCCGTTTGGGAACCGAAAGAGCCGGCTCTTCTTGGTAAGCTGAGCTCAAATGAATCGGCTCACTAAAAAGAGCCGGAATTCCCATCACTAAACAACACCCTATTCATTTACCTAGCTAGGAAGCTAGCCAGACATAAGCTAATGTGCATAAGTTAATATAGTTGAAGCACTTTAGTGACAAAAACAGAGGTCAGTTTATAAACATTAGTCTAAATCCGTTATGCAAACCAATCAAGCGATTTCCGCGTGATAAACAAAGCAACCATGTGAACAAGCTCGTTTGTTTTTAGCAATGTTTGGCGTCAGTGTTCATAATCAGTTTGGTAGCTTGACTTGAAAACTGGCTAATTAACAGCCTAATTAACGCCAGCTATACATTAACACCTGACGTTATATGACATATATGTTTGTAGACAAAGAATATGTAGTCAATTAAGTCTAATCATACCTGTGACTTCATGACAGGGACGGTGTGTGACAAGCAGTTTTGCCAGGCAAGTTGAGGCACAATGGAGGAGGAGGCTGATCCAGTATACAAAGCTACATGAACATGAACACAAGACCAGCTTCCTGCTGCAACTTAAAAATAAAATACAATCCTTGGATGATGAACCAAAAACACCGAATTTTTTTTAACGAATGATGACCCAGCCAACATGGTTATGTGGGCCACACATGGGTTATGCTGGGGGTACCTGGGTACCAAGTGGGTATGGACCCAAAATGGACATCTCATCCGGCGCCCACTTGGATCAACCCAAGTGGGTTCTAGGCGGGATATATATATATATATATATACACACACACATACCTACATACAGGTTCATAAAATATTAGAAAAATGTCTGGGGGGAGTCATCAGAATTAAATATAAATTGTACAAGACAAATATATACAATGTATAGCCTACAGCTGGCAGCATTAATTCAACAATTAAAGCCTGGCAGGGACATTTATAACATGATCTTGGGGACCACTTGGTAGACGTCTCCATATAACACAGGCTCTGTACCTCCTAGTGGATGCTTGGTATGTGAAAAATACACCAGGCTGAACTTGTGAAGTGCATTTCCCCCTCAACTCATTTCATGCATCACTGGAATGTAAACATGGAGTAAACATATTCCTTGGCCTGTTATTAGTGTTCTGCTTACTCATAATCACATCATTACACATGTATACACATATATACACGTACACACATAAACAACATACATACATATATACATACACATACACATACATACACACATATATATAAAATTAGGAAAAAAAATAAAAATAAAAATAATAATAATGATAATAATACCAAATAAAATAAAATTTTAAAAAGGACATTTTTTTTTATTCATATCAGTAACACATGCCTATGCTTTTATTTTGTAGGAATGTCACCACGGCAACACCCAGCCAAACCGGAAGCAGTAGACAAATAAATTAACTGAGCTTTTTAACGCCCTCTTGCGTTATAAAGTAATTAATTTAAGTGTGTGGTTATTCTCTGTCGAAGCACAGTAATACAAACATTTTACGAGACATATTTTAAAATTACTTTGTGGACGAGTATTCACTTAATTTGCTCTAATGCCAACCAGCAGCACGGCTACTGTCAGTCAGCTGGGTAGAGGTGGGGTCACAAAGAGCCAAGATGGCGGACTTTGAGGAGCCGCTGTCAGATGAGGAGAAGGTCTGAAGACTATTTTACTCTTTGCTTAACGCTATTTTATCTAATTTCTAGAGAGAGATAAACGTGTTACATGCTCACACACATTAACTTTGTAAAGAGTCAGTTTGTGGTCACGTATGGGAATAATAAACTAGTGTTTTTTAAAGCTATACCACTAGCTAACTAGCCAATGCTAGTTAAAGCTTACAGTCGACATGAGAGGCTGCTAGTTTATAGAGGTTTAACTTCACTTCATAGTGGTTGGGATTAATGTAAAATAGACAATGTGCATGCCAGTGTGCAATCATTACAGTGTGGGCTACGTTTTCCTCTCATGTACTGTTAAGCTAACATTAGCGGCTAATGGTTACTTTGCTTTGGATTTCTGGGTCAAACAGATTCAGTTGCAGCTCAAATACTTGCTGGCCTCACATGGCTTGAGATCAGGATAGATGGGTGCTTACAGTTTAGTGACACCCTACCAGTGGTACTACTGTTACACACACACATTAACAATTGGGGGTCAAAGTGAAGTAAATTATTATGAATGACAGAGTTGCCAGTGTTTCTGACTGAGAATGACATTTTCTGTGCACCATAATAATAATCTGAAAAACACCAACAGAGTGGTTTCAAAGCTAGAAACAATAGTGGTCACCAGGGTCTGAAATCAACCCTTTTCCTCACTGTGGCAGGTCACTGGATATTTCTACTGGCCACTCATTTTTTTTTGTCTGCCACTTCTGAAATCTATGTAAAACGCTTTAAAACTGTAAACACTGAATCAGTGGTGCCAGACTGTAGAATTATGGAATATATCATGTAACCTTAATGCATGACTATATTTGGTAACACTTCATTTTACAGGTCCACAAATTTCATGGTAATTAGGTGATAATTAGCAAGTTACCTATTTTAAATTTCTTTGGACTTACTGCCAAATTACCCCAATATTTACCAAATATTTACCTCCAAAACCAAAACTAATAGAAGACACTTCTGATCAGGCACAAATCTCACTATTGTGTGACTTATTGTCTACACAGATGTAACCTGGTAGCTAATGTCATGATTCAGGGAGTTTTTAAGTTAAGTTATTTGCTAATTATCATCTATTTACCAGCAGACATGGAAATAAAGCAGATCAATTAACTTTGTGTTCTTTTCCTGGAAATGTACTAAATAAATCACCAGCTATTGGGGAAATAGCGGAATATAATTATTAAATAATGTTTATAGTAAAGTTATTTTCAATAGATTTATAGGTAAATATTGGGGGAAATTTGGCAGTAATTCCAAAGAAATTTCAAATACTTGCTGATTATCACCTAATTACCATGAAATTTGTGGACCTGTAAAACTAAGTGTTACCATATATTTAATTCAGGCTTTAGAATTGCTTTGTCAAAATAATATTTCTTAATATAAAGTATACCTGTCTGCCATGGTGGCAGGTGACCTAAAATTGGTGCTAATTTCATGCCATTTTGGCAATTTTCCCGATAACATACAGAGATTAAAAGGTCAGGCGATCAAGGGGAAAATCGAGGGCAAGATGATGGCATGTTTTTACAGCAACATAACACATAGTCTAGACAAGCTGTTTCTAATGCAGTGTCCATTCTGTATTCATAAAGCAGTATTGATGTTTATTCTTTCATTTCCCTCCCGAATTACAAAAGCTTCAGTTAAAATATGTCAATTAAGCTCCCTGAAGTTACTTATTTCATTTAACGTGCTTGCTGCAATTTTGTAATTGAGTAAACCAAAATGTTAGGTTGGCCTCACCATAGGTGGCAAAACTGAAAATGCATCTTAGTGTCAGCTATGGCAATATGCTAAGGTTACAACTGGATGCCAAATTACTAACAAACTAGGTAACACATTTTCACAACTTATTGATGGCAGAGATGTTGAAGTTTGACTAGATTTGTTTTGCTTATTGAGATAGTGTAAACCATGTTAATTATATAAAATCTAAGTTTGTAATGTCTCTCTTTTTTACTGATTATATATACAGCAAGTCATATTGTCATGATTGCTGAATTAATTGTTTGCATTTAAATTGCTCCCATAGGTCCGCATAGCAGCCAACTTTGTGACTCACGCCCCCCCGGGAGAGTTCAATGAGGTCTTCAATGGTAAGAAGTAGCGGATTGTGACAAGATGTGCATGATATCACTACTGTCTTTAGTATAATATATTATAATAGAATTTGCCTCTGATATTGATATTTTTTGTCTTTTAAGAGCATAAACAGTGGTTTCTTTTTGTCTTGCTAGATGTGCGGCTTCTTCTCAACAATGACAACCTCCTCAGGGAGGGGGCATCACAGTAAGTAACACTCAATTACGACAAACATCACAGATTTACACAGTTCAAAACACCTAAGCCTCCATATTGTGTGGAGGATATATCCACAAATTGTGATTTATATATTAGGCAGTGAGGACTTTAAGCATGGCCAGTGGAAAACACTTTGGTGTCACGTTATGATTGCCTAATGTACCTTTGTGTCCTTTCTATTTGTGTTTAGCTCCTTTGCCCAGTACAACATGGATCAGTTTACTCCTGCCAAACTAGAGGGCTACGAAGAGCCGGTACGTTTCATCCTCAAGTCTTTCCTATTTATTCCAGAAGAGCAGGCGTCAAAGCCAGACTTTTAAAAAAAATCTTTCCTCTCCCTTATTGATAGGTTCTGATCACAGAGCACGGTGACTTGGGTCAGGGACGTTTCCTGGACCCCCGCAACCGTTTGGCGTTCCGCTTTGACCACCTAAGAAAAGAGGTGAGCGACGTGCAGCCGTACGAAGGAGAGACGGCCCTGAGAAGCTGGAGAGATGCCTGTGATAGTTCCCTGAGTGCCTACGTCAAAGAGCACTATCCCACCGGAGTCTGCACGGTAAGGCGAACAAAAAATAGTGACAAAACAGTCACCTAAGCAATAGACTATACATTTTACCCATACTTAACCGTACCATCTGTGTGTTGCAGGTATATGGGAAAACGGTTGATGGTCAGCAAACTATCATAGCCTGCATTGAAGGACATCAGTTTCAACCCAAAAACTTCTGGTATAGTAGCCTAGTTTTTATTTAATAATTGGTCTTTCAGTTCTATTAAGCTTCCTGATGCTGCCGTCTGCTAGTAATGTAGAGCTTCTCCTCTGTTCTCTGACACAGGAACGGTCGCTGTAGGTCAGAGTGGAAGCTTACCATCGGTCAGTCCACTGCTCAGGTGGTGGGGGTGTTGAAAATCCAGGTGAAGTAAATTCAGTGAGCTCATCTGCATAAAAGATAAATAAGTCATGGATGAATATTTAAAAAAAAAAAAACTCCAGCCTACTAATGAAGTTCTTCTCTGTCTCAAGGTGCACTATTATGAAGATGGGAATGTGCAGCTGGTTAGCCATAAGGAGGTAGAGGAATCAATACCAGTGACTGTAAGTACTTTGTTTTATATACATAAGCACTCTTGCAGCAGTGTTTTTAACCTTGGGTTGCTTACAAAGTTTAACACTGGCTGTGTCAGCTCCGTGTATATAAAGAGGAGGTCATCCATCTCTATAAGTAAAGGATAAAAAGGTGATGATTATATGTGTGTTTTTGAAACAGAATGAAAGCCAGACAGCCAAGGAATTTGTTGACATTATTGAGAACGCGGAAAATGACTACCAGGTAAGCTGCATTTTATCGACTACACATTAGATATACTGATATTTAAAATGACAGATTGCTTTTATCGAAATGTACATAAATAAACATTTTGAAATTAGACAATATAGAAACTATTAGAATGTTTTTTTTGCCCTCAGACTGCAATCAGTGAGAACTACCAGACCATGTCTGACACCACCTTCAAGGCCCTGCGTCGCCAGCTGCCTGTCACACGCACCAAGATCGACTGGAATAAGATCCTAAGTTACAAAATTGGCAAGGAGATGCAGAATGCCTAGTGGAAGGTCAGGGACTCAACCAGGGGAGACTCACGCTCCACTGGACCCACAACAACCCGCCTATACATGCGCAAGGACTAACCAAAGCAAAGCTATATCAGTATGGGGCAAGGAATTAATAATAATAAAAAAAAAATATATAACTGAAGATTTGCAGACAATTAGGCACAGATATCCGTCTGCTGTAAGGAAGGTTGCGGTTATGGAGATAATCGTGGTTTTGAAGAAGGTGGTTACTTCTGGGTGTGTGTTGTGAAAGAGTTGTGTTGGGTCAGCGTGCAGGGCTGTGCTCAGGACGGCTACTTTAAAAGACGTAAATCTTCCGTATAAGGACTCAAAAGACCTCCAAGGATTCAGGTGTCACAATCTTTTCCCTTAGTCAAACTGATCCACAAACTGTGATCATGTCACAGTGGAGATCTCAGCACACAGGGGGAAAAAAAACACACACTACCGCACAAAGGCAGCTGATGAGAGAAATTAAGCACACCATCACATATCAGGGTTTGATTTTTTTTGGATAAAAAAATAAGAATTTTGTTAAAGTTTTTTTTTTTGTTGTCATGAATGGAGGAATTGGATGCATCAGTAAAAATCGGGGTTTTTGACAGGAAAATGAATAAGCCGTCATACAAAGCTTAATCCTGAACTGACAACTTAGTTATACGTTTGCTAATGAAATTGACAGTATTTCTACCTGTTGTTAACATTTAGCAGTGGCATGATCCTCAGCATAGCTCTGTTCCTGCACTGTAGTATGTTTGTCGGTGTCTGTCAGGGCTGAGGGAGTGTTAACTTTGTCTTCTGTTGTGCTCCACTGATGTATGTGTCTCTCCACCAATGCAAAAGAAATGATGACTAAAAATTAAGATAAAGCAACTTCTACGCCGTTGCATCTATAATGCATTCTCTGTTCTGTTACTTCTGGCAACATCACCTCCCATCGCTGTACAGCTTTTCCTTTGTGGAAAGGAAAACATACTCATTATTAACCAAGATTTATTTGCCAAAATCTCTTTCCTATGGTAAAGAACTCCATCCTCCCACCCATGTATGCAAAATTTCTATTTTAATACGCTGGTTTTTTGTTGGAGTCTTAGAATATTGCACTCTTTAACTGTAACAAACTGACTGTGTATTGGTCAATGCCAAGTGAACGCAAAGCAGTTGCCATGTAAGGCAAGATCATATACTATATATTTACGTTACATGACTTCTGTCAGGCCATATCATACTGTATGTGTTACATAATGTCTAAGTAGGCTGACTCTGGATCAGTTACTTGTTAGCTATACTATGTGCTGTGTTCAACCCTCACACTATACTACAACTGTGTGCTGATCAGTTATAAAGTTCAAGACTGTACTGCCCCATTCTGTTGTACAAATAAATGGACTGAACATCTTGGCTTGATTGTTGTTTTACATAGCCTATTAAGGTGAGACCCCCTCCAGGCAAAAACATTGTTTTTCATACACTGGTCAAAAGACTAGGTCGGGTCAGCAACCTTTTCTATCAAAAGAGCCATTTTAGGCAAAAAAAAATATGTTTGGAGCCACAAAACATTTGAGCATTGTGATGAAGGTAACAGTTTATAGTCTTAAGTATATAGTATATAAGTCTAATGCAGTGAGGGCCAAAGTGCAAATGTGCAACGGAGTATTAGGGCCACATTGAGGGATCCGACCACTATATTTAAGTATTCATACAGCTGAGACAGGGAAATAGAAACCCAGCACAGTCTGCAGTATTTAGTTGATGCAAATTTATTGCATAGTATTTATTAAAGGGTCAGTAGTAGGCACCACAGCTGCATCCACAGAGGACTCTTGTTCTTGTATTCATCTTCTGCTCCTCCTGTTTTTAGAAATAAAAAAAAATACATTAGTACAAAAGTTCAATAAAAGAATACAGTTCAACAAAAATACAACAGTGAGAAGATGTCTGTAAGTGAAAGACAGCTAGAGTTGTTTGGTCCTGAAGAGGCTTCATCACTTCACAACTGATGAAGCTTCTGAGCAATGAAGAACAAACTTTGAAATACAAGGATTGTTATTCTTTCAGATCTCTTTGAGAGAAGAAAATGATGGAAAGAAAACAGGAGAGACGAGTTCTGAACGGAGGGATGAAACACCTTCAAGAACTGACAAGTCCAGCTGCCTTTTGACTTATGACCGAGACAGCTCATCACGAAAGCCTTCATTGTATGAATTATTCTATGTGACTGAACATCTGACATCTTATCTTCTCAGATCTGGTCAAATTCTGTCAACGTGTCTCACTGATTAATAATTTCTATGTAAATGCATCCTTACCTTCGAGAAGACGTTGCAGAACAAGGCACAGAGGCCGTTTTTCTTCTTGGAGTCTTTGGACTGAGACAGAGAAGAAGAAGAAGAAGAAGTGCTCGTCTCAAATTGGTTGTCATCGATCATGGCTTCGGCCACAGGAGGTCCCTCGAGGAATTCCTTTTCTAATGAGACAACATTTCTGGTCGTGTCAGGTGCTATGTCCTCTACCTCCATGTGGTCTTCCAACTGCGGTGGAGTGGAACAGAGGTCTGTATTCAGGACAACGCTTAAAGAGGTGGAGGGGGACGTCTCTCGAGGAGAAGGAGAGGACTGTTTCACCGATGACAAGTCAGTGCTCGCTGACTTGACGGTTCCACAGAACCATCTCCTCCACATGGACTTCTTCTTGGTGTTCTTAACTGTAGCGGCCGTCTCCTCATCGAAACTTGTGTTTTTGCGAATCCTTTTCTGGACTACGGTTCCTCGTCCGGTGAGGAAGGATTTCAGAGTGTCAATAGCTCCCGCCAATGTCCTCTTGGCTGCTCTGTCCTTTGTCTCCTGGTAGCTGGCAGGGACAGATCCTCCATCCAGTGAGGTTTGTATGGCCACTGATAGGGCACAGCTGACCTCTACAGCTATGGCATCCGTAAGTTCAGGCGAAACCTTCACAGGGATGTGCGCGCCGTCGATATCGCTGAGGGCCTGACTGAAGGAGGATTCCAAACTACTCTGGATGTTGTAGTTGAAGCCCTCCATCAGCTGCTGCACGGACAAGGGACTCAGGGTGAAGGGGTCAGATGTGGCGGATATCTTCTGTAGGGCCGTGTTAATGACCGATTCTGAGATGAAGCTCAGCACATCTGTGCACATTTCAGTCAGCTGCTTTTTCACATCTGCATTGTAAACGCCCTCGCTTACTTCCCTCCATTGCCTAAAAGAAAAAAGAAAGAACAGATAAGGTTAAACACAGAAATAATGCACACTAATGTCATACATGTATTCACTAGAGTTTCAGTGGGGATATGAATAACATACTCTTCACTGAGTCTCAGGAAGAATCTTCTTATTAGAGTAGACATTGTGGAAGAATTTAGGACAGGTCGCCAGTCTGCTGCTTCTGCATTTTCCTTCTGGGAAAGTACAGCATGTCCACGCTTTTCTGAGGGTTCTGGAGGCAGAGCTATTCTGGCTGTAGTCTGTTTACCAGCCTCAGTGTTGTCATATTCTCTCTGGCCTTTAGCGGGCAACACCTGAATGATCTGAGCCGTGGAAGTAGGACTGGGGGTTTTGCGTAAGGCCTGAGCGGAGCTGTACGCCAGATAAGGGGACACTTTTCTCTCAATGTCGGCAGCAGCCCTCAGAACCCCGTCAGAGTCGGTGGATTCACGACTTCTCGCCTCCTTCTGGCTTTGACTCTCTGTCTGAGCGCCCCCATCCATCTGATGAAATAACCTGGAGGAGGTTGGAGTCGTGAGGTTCCTCATCTCCGTCTTTATGAAGTCCTCTTCTTCCTTAGTGAGCTCCAGATGGGCGGATCTCAGGTCATGTTTGGAAGAAGCTCTGAATTTGACCTTCTTGTTCTTCTTTTTGCGAAAGGTGCTCTTGTACAACATCTTCAGCTTTTTGAAGAACGACCTGCAAGCTGGTTTCTTGGCTCTGCTGGAAGAATCAGTGACCGAAGCCTCGTCCCGTTGTTGCTCACACTTGGTGATGGCCTGCTCAATCGCTTGCTGGACGAACATGTCGGCCGCTTCGGAGATGCTCAAGGTTGTGGAGTAACGAGAGGAAGGCAGTCTATCTGAGACGAGGTTGTCCTCTGTTTCTCTGTCCGTGTCTGTATTCTATAGTGGAGAAACACAAACATGTAAGCGGTGCCAGAAGACATATTCAAATCCTTTTTCTTACATCAAAGGTGGAAATACAACAGTGTTTCAGTCCTGCATTCAGAATATTAGCATTAGCTGTATAATGTACTCAGTATCTTGATGTACAATAACAGTAAGACATCATTGTTGGATTCGATTCTCATGTTGAAAACTGGGAACCATTTGGTCTAAATCCTACTTTAATAATAATAATAATAATAATAATTAATTTAATTTATACAGCACACTTTAAAATACAGTGAAATCTCAAGGTGCTTCACACAAAGGGCGAAACAATCACAATATAACGTTAATTTATGCGAGAAACGTGCGATTAAAAGCGTCAAAATAGGACGGATATAATTATAGAGAAATGATTACTTTAAATCTTGATCGTTTTTTTATGATATATATAGTTTGTTAATTTTCCTTACTTGCTGAATTGTATTATTCTGTGTGTTATCCCTTACAAAAAAGTACAAGTGAAACATATTTGACATTTTTGTCACATGTGGAACATCATTTCACTTGTGCTGCTTGCTCTAAGTTTTCCTGTGTCAAACAAGTATAGGACTACTGCTTCAGTCGATATAACCACTTCATGTGATGTTGAGTATTGTTTTCATCCTGGTAATGTATTGGATATGCACATGATTTCATGATGTATTTTCTAAATAACTTATTTTCTAGCATTAAATAACAATTAAATATCGGAAAATGCTTTTCTCTGTTGATCTGAGGGAGAATATCTGTAGATATTCAGGTCACTGAGTAAAAGAACATGTAGTTTTACTCTTGCTATTTTGCATTTAAATCATATGTGATGTAATTTGTTCATATATAATGACAAGTTTTTATCTTGTTTTTGTGTAAAACTCACAGATTCTGCCTCACAGAGTTTGTTATGTTAACAAAAATTAAGTCTTTTTTATATTCTTATTAATAATAATAATAATAATAATAACAATAAATGTTATTTATATAGCGCTTTTCAAGAAACTCACAGACTAAACAGATAAAATGATCATAAATCAAGGATATCATAAAATACACATCATTAATCCCACATTAAAAGCAGTTTTGATTTGAATGTGGACAGGTTGGTGGAGTCTCTGATGCACTGTGCAGATTAATGTTCATTGTTGATTCTTGTGTAAAGTGCATTTAATCTACTTACCGTCCCTGCAGTCATCTCCAGATGAGCTGGGTCGACTCCTGAGCGCTTCATGTTTATAGTCACCGTGTTTTCTTCTTGCCATAACATGCTGAATGCCGTTTAGTACATATAACTACACTGTTTTCTGTCTGTTCACTGTGGAGGTGTTCACTGTGTTCTCATAGAATGTCCATCTGTTATCATTCAAGTATATGAAGATTTGTATTTATTCAAATAAAACATTAGCAAAATGTACTTTGGATATTAAAAGTAAAAGCAATGAATGTAGAAAAATGGCCCCTGTGAGTGTTATATTATCAAATGTTACCCACATATCAATCATGTCCAGTGATGAAATGTAACTAAGTACATTTACTCAAGTACAGTACTAGAGGATTATCTTTTTATGCCAATACTGTTTTATTTTATTTTGTTGTTGTTGTTGTTGCTTGTTTCATTTTATCCCAAATTGCTGGGAATACATTTCACTTTGGGACAGCACTTTGTGAAATCATGTCATGTCACCTGGACAGAGACATTTAGTGTGGACACTAAAGTAGAAGGCTGATACTTCAGACTGTGTGTAGTTTGTTGTTGAACAGTACAGTTGGACCAAATCTATATATTTGTAGGTCACTATCATTATGTCATCATAAGACCAACAAAAAAGGTAAATGTCACCCTGCTGACCACATTTTGTTTACTTTTCTGTTATATGATGGGTAAAAAAAGCCTTTTTCGGAGACAACATTTTATATGTTACAGTATGGAAAGCACAGGACAAAATGAATAAATGAATGATGTCGGTGTCAGGGTCCTGATATTGTGCACGCTGGCTCACTGTCACGACTTACTGCAACGCTTGAATGGAGTGGAGTCGTCCTTAAACTTATTGATTTCCTACTGTGACAAGTTAAAACGCCTGCTGTGACAAAGGCTTATTCTACGGTCATAGATGTTTTAACGTCACAACGCTCTGCAATATGGGTTATTACTTTGAGCACAGTCTGCCGAGCTGCAAACATTTGTAAAGTGGGCTCAAAAAGTCAACCAAAAGAGAAAGCCAACCTTCAAACACGGGTCGAATGTAAGGTCTGACACACTCCAATCTGGTAGCTCATGAACAGATGTATTATTATGTGAAGACTGAGCATGTGCAGTGTTAATACTGTATTTGATGTTTTGGGCTCTGACCTCATCACTTCCCAGCAAGGAGACACCAAACTCAGCCTGCCAGGGGACATCTAGGGGACATCTAAACTAAATTCAGCCCTTCAAAGACACATATTTTGACTTGTAAACCACTAAAAGCTAACTTTGGTGACCCTGTGACCTTCCTCTGGTGCCACTGTCATACTAAATTGCCCTCTTTGTACACTACAGTTATCAAAATTGCCATAAAAATGTAATTTGTAGCTCCACTACTGGTAAGGTAGTAATCAACATCATGTTGACACTATAGTGGGACTCTGCAGATTGTTACCGTGGCAGTGTTTTGGTTGAAATGAAAACATTCCTGTAAGAAATGAAATTTAAGCTGTTGATGTTTCACATGACTTGGAAGGCAGCGTTTCTTCGCCTTCAGATTTTTTGAATGCTTTATTAAGTGTTGGGTGGTTTAATCTGCAAAGTATCCAACATCTCTGGCTGTCAGAAAAAAAAATGGAAATACTCATGTAAAGTAAAAGTACCTTAAAAACTGTGCTTAAGTACAGCACTTGAGTAAATGCAGTTACATTGCACCACTGTGTGGCTGACATGGAGAGTGTCCCATTACTGCCAACGTTTTCTCCAGAGACCAAGATGCTCATTTGTGACACCAACATTTTCCCCTTCAATCCCCTCAGTCTCCTTATTTCAGCACAGCAGCCCGCAAACATCTGTAAATAATCATGTTACAGAAGATAGAATAAAGAGTGATAACGTTCTTGTAGTTAACACTATATATTGTACTATCATTATATTATTATATTACAAACTGTAATGTATAAACTTAGTATATGCTGATATTACAGAATATAGATAATCACTATATGCTAATAGATCTGCCCTTATCTAATAAACCATAAATAAATAATAAATAAAGTCATGCTCACTGCAGAGATTTTACACACAACAACTTTATGAAGACTAAAATCGTACTTGGTGGTATCTGCACAGTATTAGAAGATATTATTTAATAATATTTATTATTTATTTATTAATAATTTAATAATATTTAGCACAATTTTATTTGATATTTAAGTTGGCTTATATAGTTTACATTTGAAAGGTGCTTAAGGAATAGTTCTGGCTCATTAGCACAGATAACACTACTGGTTTGAATGTTTATGATAAAATGGATCTGTAAGTAAGAAGTGAAATTAAATGTGTGACAGGCATAATTATACGTATAATGATTCCTCTCATATTGAATTTGTTTCTCTCTCTCTCTACACAATCTGGCTTTAATTCACCACCTCATCATCTACATCAAGAGAGTATACTTTCAGTTAACTTTTTATGTACTTATCAGAGATATACTGAACAAAATTATCCTTTTCTTATACTGACAAGTACACAGAAAAGTCTAAGTATACTTGGCTTCTACTAGCAAGTATACAGAAAAGTCTAAGTATACTTGGCTCATACTGACAAGTATACAGAAAAGTATATTTGGCTTATGTTTACTTTTTGATAGAGAAGCCTGTTAGATTGTGAGAGTTTGTAAATGTATGTTTTGATATGAATGTACTTCCATTCTATTCATCAATGAACCTTCCCTGGATAAAATAAAAATAAAAAGAACAAGTATACAGTATCTCACAGTAATGTAGTACAAAGTGTGCTCTCTCTTTTCGAGACAAAATTCAGTGTATTCATGACAAGTATAATAGAAAAAAACAGCACATGCATGTCATTCATAGAGAATCAACTGTGAATTATTTAAACTATTTACAGTATAATAGTGTTTTCATGGACCATTTTAACAGGAACTGCATAAGTATTCATTGGGGAAAAAAACATTTAAAAAAAACTACTAACTAGTTTTATTGAAATAGTGATAGCTACACATTCGCTATACTTTAACATTTACATCCATATTAGCCCTTTCATTTTGCTAAACAGTGTTGCATCTGACTAAAGTCTTCTTTTTTTAATCTAACAGGACTGGCAATTTGAGCATAAGGAATACTTCACCCACAAAGTGACCATTCATATATTGAGATTATTCACCACGTGTTACCTTGACTTCTTGAAGACAACTTTTGTCTGTCTCCACGGTGAACGGAGGAGCCGAAGACGTAATTGATAAATTGAAGTAAATGGAGGCCAGGTTTGGACACGCAAAGGCTTCAAAATTCACAAGTGGGATATTTACTGATGTATTTTATGACATACAATAAAACGATAAAATCTCTTCAACCAACCACAGATCTTATTTCAGGCATCTAACTAAAAACCCATTAAAAAAAACCCACTGCCTTCCAGATGCATTCGCTAAATAAATAAATAAAATTGACTTCCAGACGAGAGAACCGGAAGTGCTAAAATGCTAACTCATTTCTGGGTTTTAGGACTCATTCCTGTAGTACTCTAAATGAATTAGGGCTGCGCGATTATAGAGAAAAATATCTAATTGCAATTATTTTGACTGATATTGCAGTTGCGATAGATTTGCGATATTAGGGGGAATAATTATTTTTACATTGTTATTCTCATTTCCGTTGAAAAACATATTAAAATGATTAAGGTGTGATTTTTGAGGGGATCTGTACCGAAAAAAAGAGGTTTTCTTCAGTCTGTAGAATATGATGTGTAGGCCAGGACAACTCTGTAGCAACACAACATTTAGTTTAAAAAGGTATTTTACACACATTTTGCCTTTAACAAATATTGCCCCTTGATAATTGATTTGATAATTGGCCATATTAATTGTGCAGCCCTTATACAAACGGTCATTTTGTAGGCGAAGTATTCCTTTAAGAGGAAAAGAAAAGGACTATTGTACTATGAAATATCGTTAACATTACTTTCTTCAAAACCAAACAGGTCTTTTTCCTCTTTATACTTACTGTATGATGTCTAAACACCCTTAATATCGAGTTAAAGTGGAAAATAACAGGTTATACTTTCATTCTAAAACTTCAAACTTACAAAAAAAATCTATACAAAGGAAGAAAGACAGGAATGTTAATAGAAATATTAAATCAGATTTAAAAAAAAAAAAAAATCATAATATACTATATTTGATTTTAAATAGTTCTTTTCCGATTGTTTCTCAGGTTGTGGTATAGAGGTAGGGGTGCAACACATCATGTTTGAACCAGTCCAGACCGTTTGAAGAGACTATACTACTGATTAGGAGTGCTAGGAAGTGGATTAAAGGGGGCTGGCAAAGACACATATTACAGTAACTGTTGATTTAGGGCCTGACTCATTTCAAAAGTTAGTTCGCCGTTAGCTGCTAGAAGATAAAAGCAGGTCTGGCTCCTTGGCTCCTTCCTGCCCGCTGCTGCTGTGTCCACAGTTCCCCGTCAGCTCCGGGAAGAGGCTGGTCCGAGCAGAGTGACTTGGCGAGCCCGGAGTTGGACTCATGCCCGGCTTCTTGGGAGGGATCGGAGGAGGATGGGTCCTCTCCGAGCGAGGAGTGAGTGGGGAGCGGATGCCGGGAGACAGAGGCCCCGAAGAAGGCGACCTCGCCCCGGGAGGAGTCCCTGCTAGATTGCGGTAGTCCGTACCAAACGGAGAGCTGCTGATCGGCGCCAGCTTGACGCCGGCCTGCTGGCTGGTGAAGCGGGACAGCACCTGAGTGACGGTGTTGCGGGCCAGCTGCTTAGCTGAGCTGTGCTCTAGCGGGGGAGGGATGGAGGAGGAGGTGGTGGGGGAGAGGTCCCTGGGGGAAAGGGGCCCACCGTGCTGCTGCTGCTCCAGCTCCGCCTGGCTCTGGAACTTGTGCCTGGCGGCCTGGAATCGCTGGTTGACGCCAGCTTGGTAGGAGGACTGATGGAAGCCCGGGCTCCCCAGACGCTTGGCGAGAACGGGGGAGGAAATTGGGGAGGAGGAGAGGGAAGAGGAGGCCGTGCTGGAGGGAGAGTGAGGGTGAGGGTGAGGATGAGGGTGGAGAGGGGAATGCAAAAGTGCTCCTCCCCCGTTCTCTACCACCCCACCATTGTCTGGTCCTCCTCTCCCCTCCTGTGCTGATTCTGTCTCTTTATGAGCGTGATGGCCGTTGACCTTTGACAGCGAGGAGGATTTAGGAGTTATCTTTCCGTCCGGCTCAGTCTGAACAGAGGTGGACACCAGTGTTTCTTTCACCTCTGTCTCAGCCTCCTTTGCTCCTTCTTCTTTACCCCCTCCA
This sequence comes from Sebastiscus tertius, assembly GCA_916701665.1. NCBI lineage: Eukaryota > Metazoa > Chordata > Actinopteri > Perciformes > Sebastidae > Sebastiscus > Sebastiscus tertius. Next base: position 298,395 of record CAKAOH010039402.1, on the reverse strand, counting down.
GTTCCAGCCAGCCTCTTCCTCAGCTCCTCCAGCTGCCTCTCGAGCTCGCTGCTCCTCTCCTCCTCTTTGCCGATCCTGGCTCTCATCTGCTCTCGCTCTGTGTCGAACTCGGCCAGCTGCCTCTCGGACCTGGCCTCCAGCTGGGCCGCCCTGCTCCTCTCGTCTCCCAGAACCCCCCGGAGCTTCTCCAGGGCGCCGGTCTCCTCTTGGAGCAAGGTGCGGAGCTGGGAGACCTTCTGAGCCTCCTCCTGTGCCTGGCTGCTGGCTCTCTGGAGCTCCAGAGTCAGGGATGAGGACAGCTGCTGCTGCTGGGACAGCGACTCCTCCACCTGGCTCACTGCCTGGGACTGTTCCTTCTCTAACCTCCGCACTGTTGTACGCTCTGCTTCCAACTAGAAACACAGAGGGAGATACAAGAGTCAAGGCGAGGCAGCTTTTTCCACATTTGACCACAAGGAGGCAAAAGAACACTGCTTTGTTACATTAAGTAGGAGTAGGAGTTTTTGTGGTGTAAAACATTTAAACATGTGTTTTATTATATTACTCAACTATACTCAATTATAATTGAGTTGGCAGTAGTTTATTTAATGTTCAAATTGAACTTAAGTCTGTCTACTGTAAAGATGATTCTCTTGTCTTTTTATATTTGTTTCATATTTTCCAATAGCTTTCATGATACTGGCTCTAGTGACTCCATCGTTCCATTCAAAAAGCTCATTTTAAATAGTGGTATAAAATACGTATTATTAGACACAAAGCTTAAACACATAACTGCATGAATGAACAGTTAATGATTCTTCTGGCGTGCTGAAATTTTGTTTTTGTTTGTATGTGGTGTCTGGTGTGGTTTGAAATATGTATACCTCGCTGCATGGAATTTGCCGGCATTATTTTTATACAAGGTAATGTGAGTACAGTGATTTTTGTATGAGATGTTTGAATGTTTCTAATGTATATAATTGTTTGTGATTTCTGTGTCATGACGTCAGCTAAAGGGGATCCTACTAAACTAACTAACTAACATACACATATTGTCTAATAACTACATTTAAAGGGTAACTACGGCATTTTTCAACCTGGACCCTATTTTCCCATGTTTTGTGTATAACTGACTAATAGGGACAGCAATTGCTGAAACTGGTCCAGTATGGCGGGAGAGCGATGTAGACCACAGCTGCTCACGGGCTGCAATATGGTGCTATTGGGGCAATCTGGCACCGTCATTTACGTCCACTAAAAGTGCTTGTTTTTGCCATGACAGGCTCTGATTGTTATTATAAGTGTCGGAAGACAACGTGAGTGCCAGCCGGGCAGAGTTCGTTGCATTGGAGTACGGAAAGCGTAGCTTATTGTTATCTAAAATATCTTCAATGTTGCGGCTGAATATTTAGATGATTTCATTGTGGATGAGGTCTTTGACTTTGATTGCCGCCCGTATTTAGTTGAGCCAGAGTATATGAATATTCAGATTTCACGAGACTTCTCCTTGAGCGGGACTGAAGTGAAAGGTAAGAAAATGTTTTATTTCTCTGTAGGGTCCTTTCCATAATGATGTCAGACACTTAGAATAACAATCAGAGCCTGTCGGTGGTAAAAACAAGCACTTTTAGCGGACGTAACGTTACAATGATGCTGCTCGCTTGCCCTCGCAGGTTGTTTTGCAGCTGCTGGTCCCTCAATACCGGACCAATTTCAGAAATTGTTACCCCCATTAGTTGCTTAGACACAAAAACATGGGGAAACAGGTTGAAAAATACAAAAGCAACCCTTTAAATTAGTTCCATTTGAATCACACAGCATTAGGGGAGGGGATGAAGGACAGCATGTGTCGTTTCAGAGTCAGAAGAGACGGAGACAGAAGCAGTTGTTCATGTGTTGCCTTGTTAAATAATAATTTGCTTGCAAGGCATGTTTATGGAAAGGTTCAGTTCGTCATGAGGTCATTAGACGGCGACCGGGCGGCTTAAAAGCTTTGATGAGTGATAGAAGGAAATGGGAGGTGATGAAATACAATCTAGTGTATATGATTAGTGTTCAAAAAACAACACAGGCAGGAAAGCCTGAGGAAGAGTGGGAGACACTCAGGAACCCATTTCTTACATAAGGCCCCTGTACCAAGTTTGTACAGTGGCTGATTGTGTGCTCACAGTGTGCAGCTGACCTTGCATTAGACATGGACATCCATTATCTCAGGTTTCCTGAGGCCATAAAGCCACATGGCTGCTGGACAACTAAACAATGGCCTCTTCCTTCTCTGTTTCCTATGGAACAGCCCTGTGCTTGTGCATACGGGTGCCTGTGTGTGCGTGTGTTCACTTTAACAGGCCAAGCCCTCTCCACCCTACCGAGTTACACAATGGAACAGCACCGATGCGTCCCTGCTCGGACGCTCGGCTTTAAATCACAGCTGCCACGCTGAAGAAGGACGCTGTGCAGACAGGCAGAGGAGAGGGAAAGAGGAGGAGCGCAGAGAGGGAAAGGGAAGCAGAAAGATTTCTTTCCACCAGATGTGCTCGTCTATCAGAAAAGTGAGATTTGTGACTGTGAGCAGCAGTTTTTGACACGTCAGTCATACCTGTTGCAGCAGTTTGTCTCTTTCTGTCTGCAGCCTGAGGGTGAAATCATCTTTCTGCGCAGACTCCTGGGCACGCCGTCGTTTCTCCTCCTCCAGATCAGCTATCATCTGTCAAAACAATGAGACTATTAAATCACTTGACATGCAGGCAGGTTTCTTGTTGCAGGATTCCTTGCAGTAGGGCAAACTGCAGCCCAAAAGGCAACAACAGCTGTCAGTGTGTCAGTGTGCTGACTTGACTATGGCTTGCCCCAAACTGCATGTGATTATCATAAAGTGGGCATGTCTGTAAAGGGGAGACTCGTGGGTACCCATAGAACCCATTTTCATTCACATATCTTGAGGTCAGAGGTCAAGGGACCCCTTTGAAAATGGCCATGCCAGTTATTCCTCACCAAAATTTAGCGCAAGTTTGGAGCCTTATTTAACCTCCTTCGCAAAACAAACTAGTTTGACATTGGTACCAATGGATTCCTTAGGTTTTCTAGTTTCATATGATACCAGTATCTTCACTCTAGCTTTAAAATTGAGCCCGGTACAACCTCCAAAAGATCGATTGCGTTAATGAAATTAGTGCCCAATTTGAGTTATCGGGTTAACTTTGACAGCCCTACTTATAAGAAGTTTCCTGTCCCATACAGTATTGTCGCTGTGAAAGATTTCCCCTGACTAATCAACCTGCAGAGCAGAACCTCTTCTTCATTACAATGTTTTGACTCTCTAAAGTTCACTCATAGACATGTTGAGTGTTTATGAGCTCTGCTATGATAAGGCTCCATATCCCTCCTAAGCCCTGGGTGTGGCTGCTGTCTGACTGCCTCACTGCCCCAAGCCAAGTCTACAGGAAAAACATGAAGACAAATAGATAGATGCATACTGCACATTCACACACACACACACAACAAGGCTATTGTATAAGTGTGAGCCCCAGTGGGACACTGGCTGGGTACTTGCAACATTGTCCAGACACGCAAATCTGAAATGAAGACGGGTGAGCTCACGGCTGTATTACTTACCCTCCTGTGTCTGCTCTCCGCAGCAGCCAGCTGTCCCATCATCCTCTCCTGCATCCTCTTGCAGTGAGCCATGACCAGTTTAAGCACAGCCAGAGGGTTGGGGCCCACCGCCCGGCCCTGCAGGTGCGTGTCAGGCTGTGCAAGCGTGTTCTGCCGGTCCGAGGACTCGCTGTCCCGCTGCAGGGCCAGGAACGGATCGCTGAGGTCATACTGGCCGTAACGCTCCTGGACGAAAGCGTCTCTGTGCTGAGCCTAGATACACACAAACATATAGCGCATCATGTAATTGTACGGTTGCTGGCTTCAATCTAGCTAAGAGTTGTTTATGTCTCTAGTGTCTACCTGTGGCATAAAGGAAATATGAATATATGTCAATGTACATGTTCTGTCCTGACTCAACAGAAAAAAAATGACCAGTGTGTTTGTGTATGTCAGTACATGGATTTGATAGGATGAGGTCTCCTTTCCACACTGCAGCACAGGAAAAATGTGTTAAGAAGATAACATGAGGCCCAGCTGTCAGCGCCAAGAAAAACACAAAGTAACTCCTCACAAACACCCTGAATGAACAGAAGACTGACTTTTAGATAATAACTTAAGTAATGGATAATGTACAGCGAGCCGTCTGGGTCCAGGCTGGTTCCAACATCGCCCTGTTGGGGTTTATTTCACAACAATGACCCGCTAGCTGTTCATTATCCTACTTATTACACGGCTACTTACTTAAGAAATCAATAATTTGACACGAAAACGGTCCACCAGAGTCTGACATCAGAACTGCGTCCATAGCAACGGTCTGTTATACATAGCAGCAGTCTGCTATAAAGAAATAACAGACCGTAGAAAGCTGTGATTGACTAATCAGAATCAAGTATTCAACAAAGCCCTGTAATGATATATAATAATAAACACCATCGAACCAGGGTTATTATAGTAAACTACTACTATAATGAAAAATATTTTCATTAAACTGAAACTAAATAAAAACCAAATCCTTTAAGAAAAACTAAAACAAAACTATATTTCCTGGTTAAAAACTAATAAAAACAAAATAAAAATGTAACGTAAAAATGTAAATTCATTTCAGTTTTATTTTTTTAAGCTCGGAGAGACAGCATGGATTTCCGTCAACTCTCGTGCCATTGAAGTTAAAACTAAATACATAGAAACTAAACCTTTCTGAAAAACTGAAACTAAACTAAAACTAGCAAACACACTCCGCAAACGACCTAAAACTAAACTAAAATGAAATTGAAAAGTCAAAACTAAAATAAAAACAAATTGGAAAAAAAAACAACCTTATTATAACCTTGCATCGAACATAGACTCGGAAGTGAGTGTGTGTCCGTGTGTGTGCAGGAAATCAGTGTGTTATTGTCAGTGTGAGCACAAGCAGATGGTCGTTCCCCTCAACCCAAACACAAAGAGGTGAGGCACGGCTGTTCAACCCCCACCAGGGGCAGATGTTAACTCCTCCCTAGAGATGCAGGGGTGAAGGACCGGGCCACGACATCACACACACACACACACACACACACGCACACACATGCACACACTCACACAGAGCTGTTTCTAATGAAGAGGTTAGATTATACCTGAACCAAAAACAAAATAATTGAATAAAAAAAGATTTGTTAAGGGTCAAAATGAAATCCTGAGGGACAAAATATCACGGGCAACTTAACTAGTTTCCATTCGATCATGCACTATTCAGGCTTGTTCGAGGGAAACAGGCTGTGAATGACAGCGAAATGAAGTGACACGTGATAGGGCCTTGTTGACCTCACTCCGGGACGCCCTGATAGATCGTCGGGAGGTCTCATTAACTACATACAGTGAGTAGGGTCGAGTTCTGGAGGCATGCCGGGTCAGCTGGCGGTGCTAGTGATGTGACCGCAAGCCACAGGGTTCACTCCACGTGCCTTTGGGGACACCCGTCGCTGACTGTCTCCCCGCAGTCCTCATCATCAGACACCCCACGGTCCTCTGGCCCCCTTCGCTTCCCTGCCCAAACACGCATGGCACCGCATTCCTCTGCCTGTTCATCATCATTTCTCAGAAAATGCTTCGCTCTGCTTCCGTCTCTCTGTCAGCCTCTTTTTCTCACACGCTCTCAGACTGTGGCAACACACACACACACACACACACACACACACACACACACATACCCTGAGGGCATCAGTAAGGAGGCTGTATTCGAGGCTCTTTCTCTGGCTCAACAAAGAATGTGACCCTCAGTGAGAGAGATTACAGGACTTGAACAAAGACACTGTCTCAATGCCTTCAGTCTTATGCATTGTCTCCATGTCTGACCCAGTAGGCTTCGATGTTTGAGAGAGGGTACGAATGTGTATGCCTGTGTCTCTTATCCCCCTTTTTTTATGTGAATATAAATGTGTGTGTGTGTGTAAGCCATTGTGTGTACGTTTACCTGTGTGTTTTTTGTGCTGGGCGTCTAGAGTAAAGCTGTAAAGCTTCTTCATCTGGAGACAAAACTGCAGCTTCCTGAGTTAAATAACTGTTTAAACAGACCATTAAGGGCCGGGCCGGGCTGAGATTGGATTGTTTGTGTGTGTGTGTGTGTGTGTGTGTGTGTGTAGCAGTCCTAGCCTAGGTTCTGGCCTCCCGTGGTTTTCTCTGGATACTTCTGATCATAATGACAGAGTGGTGCTTTCCTTTATGACAGGGCGCAACAAGCAAACCCTCTCTTGCTGCAAAACTCTCATTTCCGCCCAACTACTGATGACAAATGTGTCTGCAACCGAGAACATATTGCATGCTATTAATACACCGTTTCATAATCAATACCTCTGTTTTTTGTATGTGAGAACTCCTCTACATCTTCATGCTCTGCTATAGCTTGTTTGAGCATTACCTGCTTCAACAGCTTGTATCCTCTAATGCATTCCCGCCCGCTTTAACAAGGTGTGAAAGACAATCTGATGCTTTTCACCTGGAAAAATCCTCTCTGTCAGTCAGTTCCCTACTGCTTCGGGGCACAATCATGCCCTTGTGTGGGCTGAAAAGAGCCAGGGAGTCCTGTTTCCTCAGAGAGAGCCTCTGAAATGACTGTCACACAATGAAGTCAGCAGTTCTGAATGGTATTGGGTGCGTATCTCCTGTTACAAATGCACAGTTTATCCCTTAATCTGACTCCTAAATAATGAAAGAAAACAAGGGAATTGCTATCAAAATGAGGATGAAAATGCATCTATGAGCATGCAGCTGGCGTATGTTTGCACGCCATGCTGCATGAGGTTCTTAGCATAACCGTCTGTCTCCGGGGTAACATCCCAAATCCAGAAGCTTTGCAGTGGGGGGTTATGGGAAAAGTATGCGTTCCTGGTGAATTAGTCCTCTCGCAGTTAGACACAGAGACAAAAGGACAGCAGGACCAGACCTGTCAGATATGAAAAGCTTCTTTCACGGAACTTTAAGGAGATCTTCGCAAACAAGAGGACAGAGGACAACGCACCGGGATGCTCCGACATTTTACTTTCATTGAACGGCAAAATAAACGAGTATGTGAGGTTGTCTTTGAGTTCTATTCTGTTATTTCAAACCAAAAAAAAAAAGGAGTTCATTCATAGAAACTCTCGATCACAAACCTGTCAGGTCTAAAGAGTGGAAAAGGAGAATGTGAAGCAAAGAGAACAAAAGCAGACAGTAGGTCAGCTGCAGACCCTCTAGTGTTGGATCCTGTTCAGATTTATGTCTCTAGCTTCAGTGTTTTCTTGGATGAGGAAGTAAGTCTTTAGCAGTCCAGTTTTTCTCCCGGGGAGAACTACTCTGCTCTACTTAATAGAGGAAGAGGACATATAGTCAATGGACCATTTGTCAGCCTGAACAAAAGGCCTTGGCAGGTGAGAAGTATCAATCCACTGGCAGCCAGATCTGATTTAACAGAGCTGGTGAGGCTGCAAACTCAAACAGGCACAGAGGGCTCTGACCCATTTTGTTGGTCATTAGAGCATTAAGAAATTACATGACAGTCTTCTGGGGAAACACGCCTTAGTTTGGTTGAGCACTAGGAATGGAGGTTGTTGTGACAGTATGTGGTGCTGGGCACTATAATGATTAGCTAACCAGCCACTAAGGACATTATAATGATTATCTACACAGCACTCTGACAGCATTAAAGTATGTAGTATTGTCTTGGGAGAACATAGATTGCAAATGTACTTACATAAAGCTGCATTCATTGATTGTTTGGCCACTTGTAGGCAGAAGAACTGTACAACAAGCTAAAAGACAAATGTGTGACAATGGTGGGGCATAAAACCAAAATAATAATCTTAAAGGTCCCATATCATGCTCATTTTCAGGTTCATACTTGTATTTTGTGTTTCTACCAGAACATGTTTACATGCTGTAATTTTCAAAAAACACTTTATTTTCCTCATACTGTCAGCCTGAATATGCCTGTATTTACCCTCTGTCTGAAACGCTCCGTTTTAGCGCATTTTGACGGAATTGCAACAGAATTGCGTTGCTAGGCAACA
>CAKAOH010039402.1:149959-289895 GCA_916701665.1 Sebastiscus tertius | reverse complement strand
ATGCCTGTATTTACCCTCTGTCTGAAACGCTCCGTTTTAGCGCATTTTGACGGAATTGCAACAGAATTGCGTTGCTAGGCAACAGCTTGGGTCCATGTTTACTTCCTGTCAGCTGATGTTATTTACATACACTGCAACCAGGAATAAACTGGAACACATTTAGAATGTTTACGTTTAAAATTGTGTCAAGGGTCTAAATATTGTATATTCGTGACATCACGAGTGGGCAGAAATCCTGACAGCTTGTTTCAAATGCAGAGTTTCTGAATACGGGCTGTGTGTATTTCCCTGTGGATTAAGTGTTTCGATACTTTCAGAGTATTTATATAGGACTTAAGCCTGCTTTATAATAACAAAACATGAAAATCTCACTTTTTTATAATATGGGACCCTTAAAGGAACAGTGTGTAGTGTGATCTATTGGCAGAAATCTAATATAATATTAATAAGAATGTTTTCTGTAGTGTATATTCACTATACTTAATAATCATTGTGTTTCCGTTACCTTAGAATGAGTTGTTTATATCTACATACAGAGCGGGTCATCTCTTCACGGAGCTGGCTGCCATGTTTCTACAGTAGCCCAGAACGGACAAACCAAACACTGGCTCTAGAGAGGGCCATTCGCGTTTTTGCTTCGACCACCGTAGTTCTCCTACACGCTTGGCACGCGGGAGAAACTTCAGTTGGTTGTGATCTACACCCTCACCGCTAGATGCCGCCAAATCCTACACACTGCACCTTTAATAAGACTGGAAATGAGACTCGACGGATTTAAAGAGAAGCTCTGTAGTGTTGGAGAGTTGGGTGATAATTCTCTGTGGGTCTGACAATAGTAGCAGTAGACCTGGTTTGGGCCCTCATCTGTATTTAGTGAGAACTCACTGAGATTGTACAGAATGTCCTCCAAAGGTTAATCAGTATTGAAAATGAATAACCGGTGAGTGTAAGTGCACATTCTGCTGTAACTTTCCCAGACCTTTTACACGCAGAAAAAACTATATAACACACTAAAGGAAAGGCAAAAAGCACAAAAGCCCCTTTAAGAAAACGGTGCAGAGAACAGTGCAGAGTGAGAGAGAGTCCCTCAAGCGATAAGAACATTTTTGTACTGAAAAGTGCATTTTCACAGATTTACCACAACAGGCACATAATGGGCCCCAGCTAAGAAGCAAATTTGTAGCAATTCAGCCTAAACTTATTGTACTATACTGTATTTCAGTTAAGGTTACGCTGATTTGTTTGCCCGGATGATGCAGAGGGAAAAGCCACACTAACCATCTCCTCTGGAGCAGTGTTTATTTGCAATTTTGTGATTCATTTGTATAGGGCACCTGCCCCAGAGACATGCTTTTGTGCTTTTGTGCTCTGCAAAAGAGAGAGAGAGGCTTTTTGAAGTGGAAGCTAAGGTGTGTGCTTAAGGCTCAAGCTGTATCCTCCACACCTCCCACCCACACATTAACCACAGCCGGCACTAAGATAAATGGGAAGACGCCAAACAAAACCTCACTTTACTTTATGGGCCGTGCAACGAGACGACTTCCAGGTAATGTTTAACTGCCTCGGACGCTATCATCAGTGGTTGGTGATGAAACACGGGAGCAGGTGCTCTCACCCTTTGGTCAGGTAATGCTTTTGGAGAAGCATAACATATCATTAGGTGGAACAAGGAAGCGCTCTGGTATTTCTCAAAATGGAGTCTTTCGCTGATGCCGACAGAAGGACACTTTGCATTGAGAAAGCACTGATTTTTTTCTTATCTCAGACTGACCTCCTATGTCACTATTCTATTGCCATCTATTTGTAGCAGGCAAATACGCTCATGTTCAGTGCAAACAGCAGCGAAGGGTGGAGCTCATTACCATTGCAGATATGATCCTTTATTTTCAAGCTCTAGGGATAAGAGAGGCTGCTATAAAAAGGCGTGTTGTGCTGCGTGTGTTTCTGTAAGGAGTGGGGGGGGGGATCAGTACAGCATAGTATCACAATATTTTGCGTGACAGTATTGTATCGATACACAGACGTCAAGCATCGATCTTTTATTAAATAATCTATTAACCTCTTAACAATCTGACGGGGCTCAGGGTGAAGATATCAAATGAAACTTGAAAACCTAAATAATTGATTGATACCAACCATGTCATGTTAGCTTGTCGGGAAGAACGCTAAATAACGCTCCAAAGTTACGCTAAATTTTGTCGAGGAAAAACTGTCGTGGTCGTTTTCAAAGGGATCCCTTGACCTCTGACCTCAAGATATGTGAATGAAAACTCTGAGATGAACAGAGTGAAAACTATCTTATTAGAAAAACAGATGTTGACAAAATGCAGAATTTGCAGTTGAAAAAAGGTAATAAATCGCAATATATCTTGTCGCGATACTCGGCATATCGCAAAATGTTTGTGACTTAAGTATCGTGATTCCCATCCCTTGTTTCTGTACGAAGGTAACATCAGATACTTTGATGTCATCTCAACATATTTAGGTCAGGGAGCTTTACTCTCTCAGGCCCCAGGCTGTTGATATGGAAGCACTTCACTGACATCATAGACCAGCGTGCATTACAGTGTTATATTAGGTATTGCTTTGCTTTTAAGGGCACCCTCTGTGTAGATTCTGCTCTTTTTTATCATATTCACCCACTCACCAATCTTCACAACATGTCCAAATTGGGCAGTGATTCTTGTAGAGGAACAGAGTATACAATCTTATCTGAACAGCACATTCTGGCCAGGCCCTATTGTTTTATGGAATCAGGAAAACACGTCAGCCTGCAGAAATAGACATAGCGTTTCAGGATTACAGGATATGACATCATATGGAAAACAAAACAGGCCCTGTCGAGCATGACTGTAACATTTCAACCACATTAACCTGATGGCCTAAATAAAATAGTTCAATCCATTGTCAAGCAGCAAAATATTGTATATTCAAGACCACAAAGGCTTTAACAAAAAGTTGAAGCAGACCTGAGACATGTTTCTTGTCAGAAGTCTGTTTCCCACTGTGTTTACTTGTCTCGAAAGTAGTGCAACAACAATCAAGAAGGACTTTAGAGCTCCCCTGTTGAGTATTTTAAAAGCGCAGGTGTAGGTATGTTTTCATGTCTTTAACTAGCATTCCTTTGAGCTACTGAGAACATGATCTATGCATGATTTACACCATTTATGTCTGACAAAGAGGAGATAATAGCAGCCTTAGTTCCCATAAATAGATATAGACAATCATCAACTCATAAAGATATGTCACTCCTGTTGGATTGCAGGACCTGTTTCTGGTGTCATGTTCTCAGGAATGTTGCCTCGAGTAAAACTGTCTCCGCAGTGATGGGAATTCAAAACAGCACAATCTGTAGAGACAAGTCCCAAAGGTGACGCCATCTTATGAGTAAGGAAACGCTGATGTGGTTCCAAGTCTTGAACCGTGGTGAAGGAAGGGTTAATAAAAAAAGACGCCTGAATGCGGTTGTCCCGAGCAATCTACAGGCATCCCAAGTACTTGCTGCTGAGAGGAGGAAATATTTGAAGTTGGAAAAGAGTGGTGAAGATTTGAGGGCCTCTTTTGCCTTTCTTAACCTGACAACACTGAGGAGGGAGCTCTAGTTAGTTCAGTGGTTCCCAACCTATTTATCCTTGAAGCCTCCCCCCTGTACTTGTATCTAAGAAAAGCTGAGCCCCTCCCCCCGATGTCATCACCATAAAAAGAACTACAAATCCTTAAACAAAATCCTCAATTTGATTAAAATGATTCAGTGTATTAAATGAGTTAGTCTTTTTTTTTTTATTAAATCGACTTTGTAACTCATCATGTTCCTCAAACATAAATAAAGTGATGACGTCTTGATGGATTCGCCAAGCGAATGCAGAGTACATAATATGATTTTTTTTGTAACAACTTAATGAGTTTACTTAATTTACAATAATATTGTTGTTATTGTGGTTAAATAAATGTAATGTAATATTTGTTAGATTGCTGCTAGACCGCCCTGTAAATAAAGGTGTGTGCCTCCCTTTGTGTACGTCAACAGAAGTTTTTTTACCGCAGTGAAATTGTTGTTTTTGAAAGGCTAAACGCCAGCAAATATGGATTGACGCAGAATATTTCATTAGATTTTATATTTTTGAATAGTTTTATATACAGACTTTTGTACGAATTAACCAGTAAGTGTGTTATTATGATTTTAGTTACACATGAGCAAATCAAATTTACAATCTCAGAGCAGATCAATTTCGGGCGCACCCCCTGTACCCTAGTAAAGGGGGGCCTGGACGCCAGGTTGGGAACCACTGAATTAGAAGAAAACCACTGAAGATTCAGGGAAAAGTCCCAGTGGGGAAAATGAAAAACAGAGAAAGACAGAAAGCACGCACAGAAGCTCAACATTGGACACATTAGCCTGCTATCAACCCCTGACACTCCCCTCTGCAGCCACATGTCTACACACACAATCTGCCCTAACGTGAACCAGTCAGTCAGTAAAACTGGAGTACAGGCCCCCAGTGGGAACAAGGGAAGTCAGTGATTTGAGCCTACAACTCTGTACATCCTCTCCACAATAAACACTGCAGCCTCTAACTGGCCCACCAGAGACCACCAGAGAGTGTGTGTGTGTGAGTGGGCAGTGTGTGAGGACATGGGTCATGGTCAAACATGAAAGACCCCCCGTTATGTGGCTGTGTGTGAGGAAGAGAGCAGGAGGAGGAAAGGAGGGAGAGGGGGGAAAAAGGCAGTTAGAGATATGGAAAGAGGAATAAGTTCAGACAGCAAGGCGACTGTATTTTGTCCTGAGGGGAATGACGGCGTCAGATCTGGACAACCGCCATCTGAGATGCATCAGAGCCGGTGCGGTTAAATCGGCTTCCCCTCAGGCCCTGGCACTGAAATTCTCTCATGATTACAGCCTCCCTCGCTCACTAGCGAGATAAACGTCACTATCAAGGCCTGTTCATTAGAACAAGAGAGTCATGGCTGTTACAGTACTTGTCCTCATCACAACCTCAGTCACCGTTTCAGACAATAGGTCGAGCATTCAGGGCCGCTCCAGCAGCTTCATCCGAGCATGGAGCAGCTGCTGCGGTCATGAGTGTGAAAAGCAGCCAGGGGCACGGAGAGAGCCAATCAGACTGGACCCAAACACTGCAAAGCATTGTAGCTGAAGGAAAGCTATGCTCATTCACTTGAATATGAATGAATGAGCCGCACAAAACTGAGGATTTAAGGATTTAAGGTTGCATAATGTCTGAGGTGCTGTTCACAATGTGCCTCAAAACATTCAGAAGTTGTCTGAGATGCACATTAGCGTTCCAAACACAGTTGGTTACAGCTGATTTGCCAGAGCCAAAACACCTCTCACAAGGGTTTGAGGTATGTACCCAAGGCAAGGTGCCACCAAAGTCTTCCACTTTAGCCGAGGGCGAAGTTTGTTTCTGTTGAGCAGCAACGGGAGTTTCCCAGATCAAAACAAATGTGAGCACAAGCAGTTCCTTAAGACACATTTTGACACAAACCATGCATGAACTGCAGTCTATCTGAACTGGGTCTTAATTATTATTTTATTTTTTTCTTCCTTCTTTTATGGGTTTTAACTTGCTTGTCTTTTTTTTTTATTTCTCAACTGTTGGTTTAAACTATTATTTGACTTGTTTTTATCCCTTTCATCTGGTTTTAATTCACATGTATCATTCATTTGGTTGCTGATATTAATTACTTTCATTTTTATTCCTACTTCTTAGTGGTTTTAATTCACACGTATCATTTATGTGTCTGATTTAAATAGTGTTTACTACCAGTGTTTGTGGCTGCCACGTCCTTGGTTGCTCACACCTTGTGCAGCACATTGTACATCCACCTGGAATGAAATGTGCTATATAAATAAACTTTGTTTGCTTGCTAGACACAATGTGGACAAATCCAGTTCTGAATAGTGCCCAAAATTGAAAGAGAGAGAAACAGATTTCAACTGGTCTGACCAGCAGTAATGTTGAATAAAAGGCCCGGGAAACCAGAATGGCTCCTGCGCCATTGTCTTCACTAGCTGTGTTTCCTTAGTTTCCTGTTTACACATCCCCTCCCTGCTAGCTCGCATTCTTTTTGGGGGGTGTAATGCTGAAACAGGTTCATTTTAGTGTCTTCAATAGAGACAGAGAAAAGAGTGTGTTTTATGTAATGGGTTGCTAGGCTGGCTATGATATAGATATATAGATATATATCTATATATCTATATATGTGATACAGGGGTATCGATTCAATATATCGCGATACTGTAAGCAAGATGATACATTACAATGTTTAATAATTGCATTTTTTGGAAATTGTAAATAGTATAAAGACACCAGAAATACAGCATTTTAGAATCGGCAAAAATAACACATTTATACTGCACGCAAAAAACTGCATGTCATTATCATAAAGTGGGCATGTCTGTAAATGGGAGACTCATGGGTACCCATAGAACCCATTTTCATTCACATTATATCTTGGTGGTGAAGGGACCCCTGTGAAAATCGCAATGCCAGTTTTTCCTCGCCAATTTTAGCGTATCTTTGGAGCGTTATTTAGCCTCCTTTTTGACAAGCTAGTGTGACATGGTTGGTACCAATGGATTCCTTAGGTTTTCTAGTTCCATATGATACCAGTATCTTCACTCTAGCTTTAAAACTGAGCCCGCTACAACCTCTGAAAGATCGAATAGCAGCCATGCCCGACAGTGGGTTTTCAATATGTTATTTAAAAAACGATACAGTGTTTTGGAGAATCGATACAGTATCACACAACATAATATCGTGATACTCATGTGTGTCGATATTTTCTTACACCCTTGGTTACTATGCTGCTAAATGTATGTGAGGTTTTTCTGCAATGTGTATGACAGAGTCAACAGGGGGATTTGTGTGTATCAGATGTAGTGGCCAACTCACCCTGAGGGCATGTATGACCACATCCTGGGCCTCCAGCTCTCCCTCCAGGACGCTGAGGAGAGTCAGCAGCTCTGCTCTGCTTAGAGCCTCCACATTCATCTTCTCATCCTTTGGAGGAGACACAGGAAGTGTTAACGTGAAAATGCAATCAGATGATCTACCTAGTCAATACATAAAAACGCTTCTGGGTGTTATAAATGGATTTGTGTGGAGCGTAGCACTTAGCGGCGGTTTATCTGAGTGCATTTTATCAGTGAGAGGCACAGAGCTGATATAGGATGGGACTCGGGGTCCCATCTGTGGCCTCACTGGATTGTGCTCGGGGTTATAAACAGGAAGTCATTAGCATATCTGCATGTTAAGTTGCTGAGGGACTGAGGACAGTTGTCTGCTCTACTCCGTCCCCACTGTGAAGATTCAGTGTGCTCCAAATACCAACAGTGTTAGGGTGGATGTGATTGTTTGAAACGTCTCATCTCAGCACACACTTTTAAGACATTAGCCGTCCCGCACTCCATCCACTGTATCCTGTGATTCATCAGCTAGGTCCAGTCATAGTCATAGTCCAGACATAACACACTGCTTCACACAGCAGACATCATCCTTTACAATTAAGAGAAAAGCAAAACACAGATGACTTCATCTCGGGTGAAGTCTCTTTCAGGTTATTATCAGTGCCCTATAATGGCGCGGCTGCTCCTCAGGGTGTTAATCATGTGTTTGACAAGGTGGGTGCAAGCTGGGAGGTCAGACAACAGCAGCTGTAATGATCAGCCTGTCTCTTACACCTTACGTCGTTCTCTCTCTCTCACACACCATGACTAAACAAACTGATGTCAAAGAACAAAGCTCAGCACAGGATGCCTAAAGGGTTTACAGTATTCAGTACTTCCTATATAACCTGTGCCAGATAAAAATCCACATTAAAGTGTGTTATAGTAAAGTGTTGAACTGCCAGAACAACTGCAGTCGAGGGTTATTCCTCTGGTGACGTAGAACACTGTCTATCATGTGGGACCCAAATATATCAATGCGTTCTCATCCCAACTCGTCAACGCGTTATCAGACCACTCAGCGTCACTTTTTCGGTCGCAGTAATCACGTGCTTAATGTTGTGAATTAAACAAAAACACTAGCTCAGGTTCAGGCAACAATTCCACTTAGTTAGGTTTAGGAAAAAAACAACATGGTTGGGCTTAAAACTACTATGTTTGTACGGTGAAAATGACACTGAACATCGGAACAAACAGCTGATTGTAACATGAAAGTGTAACTTAACGGATGGGACACAAACAGTTGTCTCCTGGATGAAAGCTTTGTGTTTGTTGGACCCATCCACCCGCCATGTGTGTCTCTTTCGCTCTTTAAACTACGTCATCACAGTCCCGGCGCACTTTCCCTGTGCGTTTAATATTGACATGGATGGGTTTACATTGTAGTTGATGAAAAGCCTGGTGGGTCTCATGCCGACGCTTAAGGGTTCCTTGTGCGTCAGTCTCGAACGCTGAGGGCCGTGACAAAGCGTCAGTATTTGGCGTCCTGGAATGAGAACGGGTTAAATATATAGGTGTTCAATTGAGATGAGGTCTTCTCATTTTCATGCTCATCAAACCATTCAGCCCTCATGCCCAGTATGGAATCTGCATTTGCATTTGTTCTGTTTTTTTCTTGAATTTCTCACCCATGAGTATTAAAAGTTAAAGTCCTCATCTTCACTTTTAAACCAAACCTTTCCTCTTCTCTTGTCTGACAGCAAAAAGATTGAATCTCAAACTTACTGTTTACTTTCTTGCAGCAAGCGTCCAAATTCCTCGGTGCATTCTGTGGCTCACCACACATTCACAGCAAAGCAACAAAGTGGTGTGTGGCACTGGCTACTAACTTGTAGCCACACACACACACACACACATACTCTGATAAAAGTCCGTTTGGATAATAGTGTGTGTTTGAGCTGTAAATGTAGGCAAAACTCAAAAATCCGTCACCCGATATCTGGAAATCAGCTTCCATGGAAAATCATTCCAACATTCCAGGGATGCCCACACCATGGGAAGCATCACTCGGGAGTAAACCCCTGAATCTCACTCTGTGGCCCTGCATGCATGGTTTCAAGTGGCAAAACAGCCTCGTCATGAGATGGTATACATTCATGCAAATCAGCAAATGATGATGAAGCCACATCTATACAAGTCAATATAGAAGCAGAACAGCTAATTTGACAACTGTGGTGAGTGTCAAAACACAGTTGTGTTAAAGTCATCTTTCTCAGATAGCCAACACTGTCTTGGTTATGCTGATCCTGGGCTCAGTAACCAGGAAGGATCTGTAGCTGCTCAGTGTGCTGAAAGCAATAACTGCTGGTTGCTCAGGAACAGCATGAGGATCCACCTGCTGTCCTGGGCCTTTGTCTCACACAAGGGACCTGACTTGTCATTATTTTCCATGTTGGCAACATTCACTTCAATTGCTAAGTGTCACAGACATCACAAAAACACCAAATTACCCATCATATATATATATAGATTGCTTGGAGTGATAATGGTAAAATCAATACTGCATCAATATGACTGAAGTACTACACCCATTTAGCCTGCAAATGAAGTCAACATAACACCCCTGGTTCTGTTACTCATCTATTATCTATCTAAATATTGTTTTAGCGTTATTATTTTGCACAAAGTCCTGCCTAGTTTGTGGCTGTAAAGTTTCACTAACCAGAAATAGCAAAAGCCTCACACAGAACGAGCAGGTTGGGTCAGAAACCTGTCTGTCTATGGACTTTTTGCTTCCTCACTAAAAAACCTGACCAAATTGGAGGCTTAATTTCTGGAAAACCATGTAGCAAATATTCCCACAACCTTCCGTGTTCAAACATACCTTCATGCGCTCTGTTTCGGCCCAATTAATTGTTCTCCAAATCCCAGAAAAGGAGGCTCCACACACAACAGCATGAAATCAGAGCAGTCCTCTCTGTCACACACACAGGCGCTCTGAGGCGAGTGCGAACAACAGACAGTTCTGTGACGACGCCGCCAGCCAATCAAAGGGGCGTAGTGTAAACAACTGACCAATGGCTGACGAGCTTTTCGCTAGGGGGCGGGGCTTAGGGCGTTCCCTGGTTTGTGAGGATAAACCTCTTTGTTTCGGACGTCCAGTGTTCATTTCTACACCCATTCCTGTGTCCACTCCCAGCGTGGATTAATTCAAGTGTTTTGCAGATTAGGCCCTAATGATGGCACACTATAGTTGCCCTGTTTTACTTGTTATGATAGTAGTATGTAAATTTGAAGTGCATGAAAATGTGGATTTTTGTGATCTAGAAGCCACAATAAAATATACATTTGATTAAAATATTATTGCAATTTTATCATGCTGCACAGATAATCTGTAATTTTACTACTATAATTCATAAAAGGAGGTTATTTCTCAAAATGTCACTAAAAAATTGACGCTTCGTGTGTTGGAGAGGGCTTGCCTCTTGTCTCACTGTGTTTCAACGCCCCCTAATGGCCAAATGACAGTATCAAGACCTAATGTGCCATATTTCTATAGATAGTGCATGTCACAGCCTAAGAGACAACCACAAAAACACTTAATAGATGTAACTCACACTCTGCCTTTTATTTACTCCTCTACTTTTTTTTTTTTTTTTACATTTATCCTTTGATATTGCAATATATTGTTATCAATTGTTTTTTATTTGTTTGTTTGTTTTATTGACACAACAAACATTGATTACTTCTTTATTGTTTTCTTCCATTTACATGCATGTTCTTTTTAAATATATATATATATTGTAATTTGCTTAATGAATGTATATATATATATGTTTTTGTTTTTATTTTGTTCTTTTTTAAATTTGTATTTATTATTGAATTAATGCTTTGGCAATATTGTTCACCTGACAGTCAGGCCAATAAAGCAAATTGAATTTGAATTGAGTTGATAGATAGATAGATGACATACTATATATTAGAAAAATGTGCAAGTTACAGTTTTGTTTTGAAATAAAATGAAATGAGGTAGTAAACCTATGTGCAAATTCCACATGTGCAAGCTTATTACAGGACTAAAACAGAGTGGAGTCTGGTTGAGACAGCAACTATAGAGCTGAGAGTTCTCTGTAAAACAGAGGCGGGGTCAAACAAACATGTCTTACAACATTTCAGATTACAGGGTTTTTGTAATTTGAGCCCACTTCTGACTGTTAAAACATTTTCCGAGGACCACCTCACCAAATAAATGACGAGCTGGGATATAAATATGCGTTATGTCACTGTCAGGTCTAATGACCCGCATAATTATTCAGCTTACCCTAACCCATCACTGCCTGCCATTATGAAAGAAATTCAGGGTTATATTTCCTGACCACACACTTTTGAGCTTTTACTGGTGCAGGGTTGTCTCCAACATCACTTTTTCATTTCAAAAACCACTCCATTTTGTGTCACTGCATCCGAGACATATATCTCTGCAAAGGGGAGACTCGTGGGTTTTTCCTCGCCAAAATTTAGCATAAATTTGGAGCGTTATTTAACCTCCTTCATGACCAGCTAGTATGACATGGTTGGTACCAATGGATTAAACAGTATGATACCAGTATCTTCACCTAGCTTTAAAACTGAGCCCGCTATGACCTCTGAAAGACAGAATAGTGGTTGTCAGATTTTGAAAGGTTAATCTAACCATTAGCAGTACCTCCGTGGCCCACTAGGTCGCGCTCTGTGGCCCATCGGTGGGCCCCGGCCCAGCGGTTGAGAATAGCTGGTTTAGTGTAGAGTCTACTAGAATTATTAACTCATATGGTTTTGCAGCTCGAGGATCAGTCAAATCCGTCTAATTTAGTGGAAAATACTGTCCCTATGCTTTACTGATGTAGGATTTATGTGGTGCACTCATAAATTAAGGTATAGTGGAGGTTTTATGTGCCAGTAATTACTAATTATTAATTAGTTAAAAACCTGCCACATTGGAGATCATGATTTAAAATAGGGAAGCAGGTAGTTCTGGTTTTGTCACACAATATGGGAGTGTGATGTCATGGTGGGATCCATCCAGCCCCTTGAACGCTACACATTTAATCAAAATTTTAGCGAAATTGCAATAAAGCTTACTTCAGTTTTCAAATTGCAGGATGAGGAGGAAATTGCAATATTTGTTAAAGAAAAATGTGTGTCAAAATACCATTTTAAATTATGTATTGTGGTGCTGCAGAGATGTCCTGGCCTACACATCATATTCTACAGACTGAAGAAAACATCTTTGTTTGGTACAGATCCCTGCAAAAAATTATTTTCAATGAAAATAAGAGTAATGACGTAAAACTTATAATTACCTCTAATATCGCAAATCATATCGCAATTGCAAAATCAGTCAAAAATAATTGCAATTGGATATTTTTTTTAAATCAGGCCTACCTTGAAGCAAAGTCCTGACATTTAAAACTAGGCCAGTTATTCAGTGAAATAGAGCGTTGGCATTGGATAGTCTTTGTTCTTTACATAGCCTTCTTTTGTTTCTTTGCAGCCCGTTTTAGACCCAGGCTTTATTGAAAAGCAAGTCAGAAACCTGATAGACGAGATGTTTTTGATAAAAGGATCTGCTCCAAAAGATTTCCACAATAGTGTTCAAGCCTGCATGTCATTCTCACCTCTGTACACACCAGACTGTTGGTAACTCTGCTTCCACACGTGAGGCTCTGATGAAGACATAGTTTAAAGTCCAGCCTCCTATAGATATTAATATGACCTCTTATACTATTTTGAAGGATAAAATACTGCAAGTCAACCACCACTTATTGCTAAGAGGTTTAATGTGAAATGTGCCACTACGTAACTTTTCAGTCACATGTCATCATGTCTCATCATGTGAGCTTGTGTCTGTATTTCACTGGTTATGTATTTTTCCAGTACAGCTGTTGTGACACATGTTGCACAAACGGCAATGCTCTTTAACCCTTTTGGTGAAAGAAGTATCAAGGTTCTTCAATTAAGTAAAATTAGCAATCAAAATATTACACGGGTAAAAGTATTATTCTGTAAATGTAATTAAAGCATCAAAAGTAAAAGTACTCACGTGCAGAAATTGCCCCTGTGAGTAATTATTAATTATATGATTGAATTATTATTACCAATGCATTATATTTTCATTAATGAAGCATTAATGGGTAACTTAGTAGAATTGTAGCTGTTAAGGTGGGTCTAACTTTAGCTACTTTATATACTGTTGGGTCATTTACACTGTAACATTGCATCATACATTATAAATGGATCCTTTGTATGAACTTTAGCTGTCAAGCAATCGTAGCAGAGTAAAAAGTAGCTATAATATTTACTTCTGCAGTGGTGGAAGAAGTACTCAGATCATTTACTTAAGTAAATGTACTAATATCACTGTGAAAATACTCCACTAAAAGTAAAAGTCCTGCATTCAAAACCTTACTTAAGTAGAAGTATGTAAGTATTATCAGCTAAATGTACATAAAGTATGAAAAGTAAAACTACTCATTCTGCAGTAAGATGGTCTCTTTCAGTGTTTTATTATTATATATAAGGTTTCTGGATTAATATTACGGCCGCATTAATGTGCGTGTTGCATTTTACTACTCTAGATGTTTAACGTTGTACTAATTTTAGGTAGTTACTTTTCATAACCGCCATTACATTTTCAAACTTAGGACAACTAGTTTGCCTAAAATTACAGATTACTACATCAGATACATCTTAAGGATTGTCAACACCTGCTTCAAAAAGGTGACAAAGGAGCGAGACCACACTGACCAAACTAAATGTGAGAATTTGTATTAGATAAATGAAAAATTAGATTGCAAGAATATCAGTAATGTGTGTAATGCTATGAGTGAAATATGGTGTATGAGAGTGTGTCCATGCAAAATAAATCAAATGTCAGTTGAAAGGCCCAGAGAAGTGAATGAGGTCACTATCTGTCGGCCTGTTCGTGTTGTTTCCTGAGCCCGGCCCACTCAGGTGCTCTTTGTGATACGCTCTCAGCTCCTCCTTCTCTAACTTATGTAATGAGGAGCAAAGAGCACAGCCAACCAGAACACAATGATAACATTGAAACGAGCTAAGCTGAATAACTGAGCATATTTAAATTCTCTACACCGTCTTTGCAATATAGTTTATTTTATTTGTGATCCATACATTTCAACAGTTATATAGAATTTGATTCTGTTATAAAAGGACTCTAAGGAAAAGTAAAATCAAGAACAGTAATAGTGATTACATTGATTGGTATTCTTTTATATTCAAGATATCAAAGAGATTACAAAAATATATTAAGTCAGTTAAAATACATAGAGAAAAGATTAAACTGTATCAGTAAATTAGAATGACAAAAAACATAGTCAGTAGTGGTTTGTTTAGTAGACTCGAGCTTTAGGAGACAAATTGTTGGCTGGGCTTTACAGTTTTCCTTATTTCCTTATTAGTAGTTGTGTAATGCATGTAGTAAAATGTGTTATCTTATTGAAAGTATGCAAGTCTTGCAAGATGTTCTGTCATTTTAAATTGTGTCCTATTCCAACGTATCCTCATACAACGGTATGACATCTTACAAAAAGTTATTCTTCATTTTTTGAGCGTTCTCCTACGAATGTCCAGCAAAACGTGTCAATTTCCCTTCATTACAAGCATACAGTCTTTTCAAAATAAACTTCCGTCTTCACTAAACTACTTGGTTAGGTTTAGGAAAAGATCGTGGTTTGGGTTAAAATACCTAAGGAAGTGGCTTAACTTAAATACGTAAATTACATGACAAATAAGTCAACATTTATGTTGAAATAACAACGGAAGTGGCGTTACTTAAATACAGAAGTTACATGACAAATAAATGAACATTGACTTCTGGTTTCACACGGGGTACAAACACCTGTCTCTTGGATGAAAGTCCGGTGTTTTTGGACCCATGCATCCACCCCAAACATTCCCTACGTGGCGTTTGTCGCTCTTTAAACTTCCTGGTTCACTTGGATTATATACAAAGTGATTTTGTGCGATATTTTGGGATTACAGTGCATTACTTTTCATAGGTATAGCTACTAACGGTGTATGAGAACAGCCTGACTAATCAGAATTAGCTTGAGGGACGATCGGCAGCGGTTGCTCTGGGCTCCAGCTTCAGTTTGATGGGATTCTTGGGGGTGGTAAATCCATCATTTCCCAGCTCCATTGGAATCTAGGAAAACAAGAAATGTGTCACAAATGAAGCCCAACCGAAGCTCAAATCCAGTCATACATAAAAACTTGTCACTATTTAAAGACCACAAATACTGCAAGTCTTCTCACGTCTGTCTCCTTGCACGTGACAAAGCTGAAGTCCTGAAGGATCTCCACCATGACCAGCTTCATCATCAAGACAGCAAACCGCATGCCGATACAGTTCCTTGGCCCTGCTCCAAACGGTAGGAAGGCGTAGGGATCGATGTTGTCTTTGTTCTCTTTGCTGAACCTAAAAAAAACATGAACAAATATCTTTTGATTAGCCAAATAGCTAAGTTTGGGGTAAAGTGTGACCGTAGCCTGCCATTAATCCAGTACCTTTCAGGTTTGAAGGCCTCAGGCTCAGGCCACAAAGCAGGGGCGCGATGGAGAGTGTAAACTGGCACCATGACGACAGTTCCTTTAGGGATGGTCACACCGTCAATGTCCACTGAAGACTTTGCTATTCTCTCTAATCGGTTAGCAATCGGGTACAGCCTCATGGACTCATTCAGCACCATGTCCAGGTATTCCATCTGCATCAGGGCTTCATAGGTTGGCCGACCCTGGAGAATAAAGTAGTTATTAGCTGCTTGCACAGAATCAGTTGCTGATAAAAACTAAAAATGTAAGTAAAAAAATACTCAAGTAACCTTTTCTGGGAAGGTTTCATCAATCTCCTCTTGCAGGATCTTTTGGCTGTGAGGGTTGGTTGCCAGGCAGTAGGCTACAAATCCCAGTGTGCTGCTACTGGTTTCATAGCCAGCAAAGATGAATATCATGGCCTGACTCAGGATCTCATTATCAGTCAGCCCTGTAACACAAACACAAGATAATAGTCAAAGCAATAGCCCCTAACTTTGCGGTCTAGAAAGGCTCATAATGCATTCAATTCAGTCAACATGAACCTTTCTAATGTCTGACTGGACGATCATTGTCACTGGTCTTTCACTCTGATTTTAAAACTAGAAGAAGATGGTGACTGTACTGGAAACAATGTCAAAGCTCTGAATAAATATGAAGCTTTTTAACAGTATGTAGCATTTCGGGAAATCTTTTAGCAGAAATGGAATATAATATTCATAACTATGTTTTCATTAGTGTATAATCACCTGAAACTAAGAATTGTTGTGTTTTTGTTAGCTTAGAATGAGCCCTTCATATCTACATAGGGAGCGAGTCCTCTTTATGGATTCCGCCATGTTGCTCCGCCATGTTTCTACAGTAGCCCAGAACGGACAAACCAAACACTGGCTCTAGAGAGAGCCTTTCACGTTTTTACGTTATCTGACGGTCACCGTAGTTTGCCGACACGCTTGTGAAACTGCGGTAATGTGAGCAGTAGAGAGCCGCCGTCTGACTGCCGTTGCTCCTAAAGTAGTGTTATTAGCCCGTTCTCATTCCCAGGGCATCAAATACCGAGGCTTTGTCACGGCTGTCAGTGTGTGATATCGCCACACAAGGCACCCTTTAGCGTCAGTATGAGACGCACCGCGGTTTCCATTAACTACAATGTAAACACATCCATGGCAACAGTAAACGCTCTGAGAAAGTGCTCCGGGAGTGTCGGGACGCAGTTTAAAGAATGAAAAGACACACAGGGTGGGCTCATTCTTTAAACTGCATTTCGTCAATGGCATTACCAGGGTTTTGCACTCGGCAGCTCACGTTAACCACAGTCTTGGAAAGGGAGGAGTGAACGGAGGGGTACTCAGTTGGTTGCAATCTGCAACCACACCACTAGATGTCGCCAAATCCAACACACTGTACTTTTAAAACTATTTTATCTAGGTAAAAATCATAACTCCTCATAGTTTTGCTAATTGGCCCATTTAATCTCATGCTTTGTTTGACTTAACTGCTGTTGACCAACAAAGATACCCTCCTGCTTCCTTGCACACGCCGATTTTTACTTGTCAGTGATGCACAGTAAGCAAAATGTCATGTACAACACACGTTGTGAAAACATGAAAATCATGAACTCTAATCCCTCCATCTGGTTTCTTTCTCTACCTTTGTAGGAGCTCTTATCCTCTTTGTTGTCATTTGACGTCTGAGCGTCCACCATCAACTGCATGAAGTCCACTCGGCTCTACAAGACAAAAACAAGTGGATCCTATTTTGACTTTCCAGTCAAGGGAAAAGTTCTGAACACGAAATATGAAAAAAATGTCCATCAGCCAACATCAATCCATTGTAGCTATACACTGTATCCACATTACCTTGTGCTCATTCTTATGCCGGTCTGATTTGATCGTCTTTAGAAAGTTGTAGAAGAACGTCAACACTTCAGCAGGGAAGAATGACACATCCATCTTCTCAAAAAGTGGCGACAAGAATGGAAACAGAACTGGAATGAAGAAAAGATATAGTTGATTCAGGCCTCAAAGGGGACAAGACAGACTTTAGATTGTACAGCATAATGTTTGACGTACCCACAAGCACAAGCAGGGGATTCAGGAAGTTGAACTTGACCATTCTCTTAATGTTTGCTACGAAAGGATCAGAGGGATGGTTGATGGAATCAATGTCCACGCTGAAGGCACTGCTGGTCACGACATCCATACTGTAAGGTCCAAACACTCTGCAAAAAAGGCAAACATGTAATGTAGGAACAAAAAAAAACAAAACATCCAAATGTTTGTGTTTAAAAATGTTGTTTCCTATTTATTGAACAGCACAAAGAGTCTGTGTCCAAATCTCATCACAAACAAAAACATGACTTACTCTTTAACTTCTATGACTTCATCTGCCTCTACTTTCTTGTGAAGGCTCTTAATCAGATTACTTGAGTGCTGCAACATTATCGTGTACATCTGCACAAAAAGTAAATAACAAAAACATTAAAGTATTCAATATTTCCATACTGGAATCATGGACCAACTGGTTTCAGTGCAAAAAAAAAACTAGGACTCTCAAAGTTGACACGATAATAAGCTGTTGTTGCCTGTTGGGCTGCAGTTTGCCATGTTATGATTTGAGCATATTTTTTATGCTAAATGCAGTACCTGAGAGGGTTTCTGAACAATATTTGTCATTGTTTTGTGTTGTTAATTGATTTCCAATAATAAATATATCCATACATTTGCAGAAAGCAGCATATTTGTCCTCTCCCATGTTGATAAGAGTATTAAATACTTGACAAATCTCCCTTTAAGGTACGTTTTTAACAGATACAAAATGATTTTTAACCTCTTTCAGGCGTCCGCTGGTGAATGACGGAGAGAGTACACTGCGAATCCTCTTCCATTCCTCATCTTCTACTACTGATACAGCGTCACGTAATGGTCCGTTCAGGCCCAGATCCTAAACACACACACACACACACACACACACACACAAACACAGGGAATACCTTCTTTGCATTGTATTCTTTGATTATTATAGTATTCACTTGTTTTTTTTACTTACCCGTCTGTTGGTGAAGACAGAATAACACTCCTTAACCAAGATGGTTTTGATCATAGCTGTGTCCATTATGCCCAGTATAGGCTGCCTGCCATCGTAAGACCTAATAATGCAACAGCAGATATTGTGGCGAGTCAGTTACAGCCTGGAGCATAGCAAGAGAAATGTATATATTCTTGCACACACACTCACCCCCACATATTTCCATATTTCTGATAGCATTCTGTGTCAAAATTGTGGATGCCCTATAAGGAATAAAAGGAGTGACAAAGTTATCAAAGTGTCACCTTAGATCACTGCACTAATTTGGCAAATGCGTCTCACCTTTCTGTACTCCAAAAATGTCCCAATAAAGGGCATAGGTTTGGGTCCAGGGATGCCTAATTTCTTGAAAAAGCCATATGGAGCGTATCCATATCTGAGGATTAAAAGCAGGGTTAGAAAACAGAGACCAAAATCCATCTGTTATTACAGAAGTCTATTTATCTAACCTTCTTTTGTGAAATCCCTTCAGACTTTATTTCTGTCATGCTTTGTCTTTGAATAGATCTTCTTTTATATTGCCTACTGTTTTCATTATAAGTGAAAGGAAAGTTTAAATAAACAGATTTTTGATAAAGAATGTGGACTAGTAGTGCAATTATTGCATGGTTGTTATACAAAGACGAGGTTTGCATCTGTTGTACTGTAATAATAAACCCACTGGGACATGATCCAGTGAGCCTATTATTCAATTTTACTGTATCAACTTTATTCAAATTTGTGTTTTTATTAATTTGAATCAAGTTTTTTGGCTTGTGTTCTTCATTTTATTGCCTCAACAGTAATGAGTAATAGTAAACAGTAGAGTCTAAACAGTCAATCCCATCAGAAAACAATAAAATGATACAACTCCCTGGTTGTAAATCGGCCTTTTTATGACATATTTTACAGCCCTTATGCCATTTTACCTCAATGAATATCCACTTTATCTGTTATGAGTCATGTTGTGCCTCATATTCCCTCAAATGGTCACAGAAGTGCGCCTAATGTCAGTCAGATATCGCTTGAATGCACTGCAGCTTTTTAGTAGCTTTGTATGGAGAGTGGGTGTCCTTTCTCCAGTAATCATAAGTTGGTACACCAAAAACATTGATCCCCTGTAGGCTTGAGAGGTGGCTGTTAAAAGTAAGCACCCTTTACGTAGAAAAGCAGCTGGCACCGGCTATAAAACCTTCTCAAACCACAAAACGGTCTCGCTACATAATCACCGCTGTTGTGTTTGATGGGGCATACTGGCCACAGCATAAAGAGCAGCTTTGAAAAGTTTTTGTGGGTAATATCATACTTTTTTTTTGTACCAAAAGAATCTGGTCAACTTTAGCATATAAGAAGTGGAAGTAGTCATTGTGACGACACCCATCGGTTTGTGGACTACAGTTTTGAAGCTTCGAATTCTGCAGTTTGGCCGTCGCCATCTTGGTTTTTTGCAACCAGAGGTGACACAAGAAGGTGGAGCTACTGTAAGTATAACGGAACGCTGAATAAAATGTTTTTAGGCAAATGTCATAGCAGGAAAAGCACAGGTGTAATTAATTTAGTTAACGATAGCTTGGTTCCAATGAGGTGTCCCAATAGTCCAGGACTTCTGAAACTCAATGAAATGCAGCCACCGTTAATGATATTTACATTGAATGCAATGCATTTATAGTGTTGTTCTGTGCTTGACTCACACAAGTGGGTTTAATTATTTTGGCTGATTTGGCTTCTACTAAGTGGGTTAAATGGGTCTAAGATTAAGTGGGAGAAATTACAGCATTATAATCTTTTTATTACAGCTTTATAATCCTTGTTAGTACAAGGAGTCTGGTGCTATCACGTAATTGCCATCATAACAGAATAAGTAAAAGCACCTGCGTGGGTGTGCACGGACTTTACATTCAGATTACCAAAAACAACTTTTAACAACACACCTTTGAAGCTTATGAGGGGTGTGAAAGAAAATGATTTGTGGTAGAGTTTCACTTTAAAAAAATAGAGGAGCAAATGTTTTCATTACAGCCTTAAATAAATCATCTAATAAATACCCATTTATTTTATATTCCTAGTAGCTACATACAGTATACATGTATTTGGTAAAGGACTAGCTGGTCTATCCAAAGCCCCTTGCTACACCCACACAAGTGTTTTCTTGTCTTCTCAGGACGATGTGGGATTGTGAAGACTGACTGACATCTCCCTTTCTTTCCTGTCTATTTTGCCGCACCTGTTAGGGTGGAACAACATACTTTTGCCATTAAACCTTTTCACAGCAGCAATTTTGACTTGTCATAGCAGGATAAACACAGGTGTAACTAAAATGAATTATGACTAATACCATGATTAATGTTATTAACTACACCTGCGTGTTACCGGTTTAACCTGCAATATCATGTATGAATGGGTGCTGTGAAAAGGGCCTATTGGTACACAGAGTTTGGTCACCTCAGTAACTCTATTTCTAGTGATAGTCTAGTGTGATACCTAGTAGCCTACTATAACATTAATTACACTATTTAAGTTAAATCAACTCTAAACTGGATTGATATTATATTCTGTATATATTATGTAGATCTTATTGTTAGACTTATCTAAAAAAGCTGCAACTGTACCTTTAGTCCAGTAAAACCCTCATGTGTGTTGTCATAATAACCTGATAATATCCTCATAGATATCACCAAGAAACTTTTGCATTACAAGTTTTCTTCGATTTTATGTTTAAATATGCAAATGAGGCATTATCTTATCAAATATATACACCAATTTTCATACATTTCCAGAACAAAAATCTGAACATTGCATAAAGCCAGGTTCAAAATGTTTGTTTCATTCTGTTGACATATTAGAGTCAAAGGTGTTTACAGAGGGAATCTCTGATATGTCTTTGTATCACTACATAGATCAGAAAATACTGTCAACAGAAATAAAAAATATTTTTTTCTGCCATTGTTATAGGAATGAAATGTTCTATAAATCAGGCTATGAATGATACATGAACAAACCCCTCTGTAAAAACCTTCAGATTATAGATAGGAATGAAACTGGAAAGCTCATTTTGAGAAAAAAAACCCTTTAAGGTGTAGTAGTAGTAGTGGTAGTAGTAGTAGTAATAAGCTAGGAGTAGTAGTCATTTATTTTGGCCTTTATTATCACTTTTCAGTAAGGAATGCACATAATAAAGAATAAGCATTAAATCAAATAGGAAAAAAAAACAAAACAAAGTTTTGACCCCAAAGGTGTAGGCTGAAGTTTAAGCTTATTATACCCTTTTTACTTATTATTCTAGTAGCAACTAACATTCAATTAAATTCCATACATTTTTAAGACACTACAGGTGCATAAGGTAAAACATTTTAACTAATAGATTATCACCATGAAACTTCCCCACTTGATAACTTATATTAAGGCAATATTCTTTTTATATTATATTATTAAGTTTTCTGAAATGTTATGTTATATATGTTATGTTATAGCTTCATGGTGTTCTCCCTGTGTGGACGAGTGGACAGTTTCATTAGTTTGTTTAGGAAGAAACAGGAAGTGGCTACAATCAGATCTAGTCACTTGTCCCATGACATTAGCTCCAGTTTCTACTGCGTAACAACTCAACCTGACTGCGATTTCACTTCCACAATAAAACAAAACAAAGTGTTTTATGTTTTTGGCATCGTTTGCAAAGTTTCCGTTTTAAAAAGCCAGAGATAAACAACACCACATAAGGCTACTTACACTGCGATCAGAGTGATGAAAAACACGATTAAAGTCCAGGTCTCGATGGAAAGGTCCGGGAGAAAGCCCATCTCTGCTCAGCTGCTCACACACTGCCGTGGACTGACTGACTGGACACGGTCACTTCTCACTGTTAATAAGACAGTTAAGGGTTAAATTAAGCTGCTGCTACCGGAGGCGGTTCTATCCCACAGAGGCGGAAAACATGCTCGTTATGTAACATGATATATCTCGATCATCAGGGACCATTCACCTACTGAGCTACGTAACCTGTAAACACTCTGCAGCAGTGTTTCTAAAGGATTTAAAGGTCCCATATTATGAAAAAATATTATTTTAATATAATATTATAAAGCAGATTTAAGTGCTACATAAATACTGGTAAACTATCAAAACGATCAATATACGGAGAAATACATACAGCCCCGTATTCAGAAATTGTGCGTTTGAAACAATCAGTTAGGATTTCTGTCCATTTGTGATGTCACAAACATACAATATTTAGACCATTACACGGTTCTAAGCGTAAACATTCTAAATGTGTCCCAGTTCATTTCCTGGTTGCAGTGTATGTGAATGACATCAGCTGACAGGAAGTAAACATGGATCCAAACCGTTTCCTAGCAACGCAATTCCGACAAGTATGAACCTGAAAATGAGCACGACATGGGACCTTTAAATAGTCCCGACAGAATAGTATCCTTGTGGTGATACGCTTGCTTCATTTTCATCAGGAGGTGAAAAATTAATAGTATTTATAATTATTTTAGGAGTTAATGCATAATTAATCATGCTAAAATTCTAAAAGCATGCCCAATTAGACTTACAGTAAGTAAAAGATCTATTTCACCAGTTAAGACCAGAGAAACAAGGGATTGTGTCGAGCCACAGTGGGATAAACTGCACAATCAGTTGCCACAATCAGAGTGTTTCACATTCTGGTATAAGATCATGTAGAAACCCTTCATGTGTCCACCTCCAACTTTGACTGAATAATAATTATTTTATTCTCAGGTCAGGTCAAATGGTAGTACAGCCTATTCAGCCTATTACAGCACTGTACTGCGAGAAGAGCAGTGGAAATAAACGATGATGAAAGACAGAGCAAGTTATCAAGTATCCTCTCCAGAGATTCCTGTCTGAATGACATGAAATATATAGCTTACTGCAGGTCTTTTTCACTCTTTTTCATTTTGACTTGTCATAGCACAGGTGGAACTAATAAGATGGCTCAGATTTCAAGTGTCCCAGTAAACCATGACAGTGTGACAGTAAGCCAGCATGCACACTACCAGGACGCTGAAACTGAAGCAGTTAAATGGAGTTCAATCATTATTATACACCTGTGCTTTTCTGATTGTGTCAAAATGTCTTCCGTGACAAAGACTTTTGAAACACCAACAAATCCAAAACCTAAACAAACTTAAACTATCTTAAAGGCGCTAAATGCAAAAGTGGGATCATTTCTATTGCCTCTGCACGGCTCTCAACATGGCAACAGCTGAGCCGGCCAAGCCTCCAGGAAGAGTGGCAGGCAGGCTTTGAAGCAAATTTTTGTAGTGGCCAAACCGTGGTACTACTACTTCCGTGTCCGTCACATGATGCCATTGGGCCCAAAAATACTTTTTCCCATAGACTTACATTGGTAAATGTATTTTTTTGGGTGTAAATTTCCCAATACTACCCAGTAATAAAAACACCCAGTACAAACACTTGAATAGCCCTTATTTAAATCATTAGATCCTAAAAGTTGTAAAATGCACTAATAGCCAAATCCAGAATTATTTCCACTCCTTCCTTCCCGAGCCATTTTGGCTTCACGCGCCACTGAGCAACTCACATAGGAATGAACGGGAGCCCGCCTCCAACGCTGTATCCAGTTCTCTTTATACATCCATGGAGCCGTCGGCTCATAGGTAACAGTACCAACAGCGCTAACAGTGAAAATAACGGCAACACTGCTGACGAAGCTAACAGTGTTAACCTGGTGGGGAACTGGAGGGTGGGTGCTACGCTTCCGTGAGGGCGCCGGCAGTCGGTCGGGAAGACAAACATGCACCAAAAGCATGCGAGGCCGACCTGGCTATGTCAACAAAGCGAGGAGAAGCTCTGATTACATCACACAGAGGGAGAGCGACTTCATTCTCTGCTCAGGTAGACATTACTCCTCTATATCTCATATAGAGCACCTTTAAAACCCATCACAAGTTACAGAGGCCAGACATTAATCATGTATCAAGTAACTCATCCTATGCTTTATAGAAACAGGCCTGACTGAGCTTAAGGGTCCCCTTAGGAAAATTCCAAAACTGGTGACAAATGAATATAATAGAGCATAAATTAATAATATTGCTTTTATCTGGATTTTCACCTTTTACCCAACCTGCCAAGCCCTGTAAGCATTGTCTTCCACAGGGCACAGATGTACCTGTGTTTCACAGTCCTGCTAATCAGAGCAAAAGTCAGAGGATAATAACTGCTGAGTCACCTTTAGTCATCTACTGTACGTCATTTTATGCCTACACCGTGATGACTACGTAGGCAAAGGTTGTAGGGAAAATTCATTAGTTGAGTTACTTAATTTTGTATTTCTGTAACAGCTCTATTTAAATCAAACTAGGACACGAACTGCTATGTAAAGACGGGAGAGAACCACTGACAAAGTTACTTCCCACTGACTGTTTGCAAATAGACTAAAGTGGGCCTAACAGGAACATTATATACACACTCTGGACATGTTACAAACTTGTCTACAGTCTTCACATGGATGTTACTTACTTAGTCCTTGCTGCGCCTGGTGGCACATTGAGCAAGGAATAAGGATCTCCACTCATCTCTGTTGTTTGCTTTCTTCTCAATGTTGTTCCAGCTGTATCCTCTCGTCTTCATTTCTCCTTCGATGGCTCGCCTCCAGGTTGTTTTGAGCCTGCCTCTTTTTGCGTTTTCCCTCTGGTGTCCAACGCAATGCCACTTTTGTCATGTCATCAGATGGTTTCCTTAATACATGTCCTAGCCATCTCCATTTTCTGAATATTGTTTCCATGTCCAATCACCCTGTTGTTTTGTGTAGTTCATGGTTTGTAATCTTCCTATAGGCCAGAATATCCTCATGATCTTTCTGAGGTGGGTATTGTGAAAGCTGGAAAGCTTGCCTATGTCTCTTTCAGTCATTCTCCAGCACTCAGCACCATATAGAAGGACAGATAGTACACAGCTGTTGTATAACTTATCTTGGTGTTTGTAGTTATATGTGTTAACTTCCAGATGTTTCCAAGTCTTAGAAATGCTGTCCTTGCTTTTCCTAATCTGGCCATAATGCCTTGGTCAGCTCCACCATCTGATGTTACCCGGCTTGCGAGGTATGTGAAAGATGACATACGTGTCAGTTGTTGTCTATTTAGCTCTATGATAAGTTGTTCTTTTATGTTGAGGGGCATGACTTCTTGATCTTAATCTTAAATGCCAGCATGATTGCATTCTTCTGTAGTCTAGATTGTTATGTCTTGCATGTGACTTGGTTTATGTGATAGGAGAGCGAGGTCGTCAGCATATAGTCTAAGTCCTCTAAATTGGAAAAGAGGGTCCATCTGATGCCAGTGTTTGAGTTGTTTGGGGTTGTTCGCATTACCCAGTTCACAACTACAATGAACAACAGCGACGACATCACACACCATTGTCTCACTCCTGATTTAACAAGGAAGCTGGTGTCATTTGTGCATCCTACCATGCATCTGAAGTCAGTGTAGAACACTTTCACAAGTGATACTATCTTTGCTGGTATTCCATAATGTCTGAGAATTTTCCAAAGACTGTCCCTGTGGAGGCTATCAAATGCCTTTCTCAAAATCAATGAAGTTGATGATGAGTTGTCTCTGCCACTCTGTACATTGCTCGATGATATTTCTTAATACAAAAATATGGTCATTGCAGCTTTTCCCTTTCCTAAATCCTGCCTGTTCTTTCCTTAGTATGTTGTCCACTGCTGTTTTCATTCTGTTCATCAATATTTTGCAGAATATTTTGCTTGCGATGGAAGTTAATGTAATTCCCCTCCAGTTGTTACAATCTGTTAGGTCTCCTTTCTTGGGCAGCTTGATG
This sequence comes from Sebastiscus tertius, assembly GCA_916701665.1. Taxonomy (NCBI): domain Eukaryota; kingdom Metazoa; phylum Chordata; class Actinopteri; order Perciformes; family Sebastidae; genus Sebastiscus; species Sebastiscus tertius. The sequence continues at coordinate 263,506 of CAKAOH010039402.1, read as the reverse complement.
ATGGTTCCTTCTTGCCAAGTATTTGGGATGGTCTCATTTTGCCATATCTTCTCCAACAATGGATGTAGAATGTTAACTGCAAATTATATGATCAATTTGGTTCTTGTCTCTTCCTTCTTCACATGGATGTACAATATAGAAATGTTGAAAATGTTGACTCTGATGTTAATAGAGCCTAAAATGAGCTCCTCTTTAAGAGGTGACTTCCATCGGAGTAAAGGAAAAATAATGTGCAATAAGTCTGGGCAATATAGCTGAAAATATCTATAATAATATTTGATATATATCTCATGATATGTTATATATCCATGCACTTTTTCTGCAATACTTTTTTTTATTCTTGTAAATTCGGCTAACCAGCTTTTGCACAGTTCAGTTCAGATACTTCAAGATATATTTTGTAAAGTTTTAGACAAAACTGAAGTCAAAAAGCAGAATTACACATAAGCATGTTCTGGATAAATGATTGAATTGCACTTATTACTGTACTAGTACTGCCGAGTTGTTGACATTCATAAATTCTCTCAAGTCATATATAATATAAATATTTACCCCAGTGGCGTCACTTAGATATGCGAATGACAGCAAGAGCAGCTGTACAAAGTTTTATCTGATGATCTGTACCAAAGTAAAAACATCAGTAACAGCAGAGAAAAGTGTCTTCTCCGTCGGGTTCGGCACATTGACACAGACTTCAGGTGAAAGGAGCATACATAGTATACAGTACGTACCTGCGACAGCATAGAAAAGCAGGTTGGTTGTACAAATTGTTCATGCATAAATGCATAAAATCTGCTCTCACATCATTCTTCGCTACAAAAATAACCAGCCTTTTACCAGACATACTGTGGTTCCAGTGGTTCCCAACCATTTTCCTTAAGGGACCCCAGTTCTATCACTGAGTAAACTCCTGACTAAGTGACATATTTTATGGATATTTCATATTATATTCAATGCATAACAATAACAGTACAGAACAACTGATAAGCTGTGCAATTAACCCAAATAGTGAATACAATAACTGCCGTAAGTTTGTGTAAAACAAGCGATTTGGATGAATTTTGAGCAGATTATTTCCTGTGAATGCAATTTTTAACAATCACTCATACTTAATAGGCTTTTTTTTTTTTTTTTACAAATTCAGTGTTTTCTTCTCTCTGACGCTTTGCCATTGTTCTACCAGCTCTTTGTTTGTTTTAACTGCATATTTTTTTAATGCAGGATGAGGCTGTTTAGCAGAGAGGGAGGGCTCTGTGAACTATAACTTGTGTTCAGGTCTTCACCATACCCTTATTCTGTTTATATCTTAAATAATTGTATCTTAAAAATAACAATTTAATTTAGGCTTCTTCACAGAAATGAATAAAAATACTGACATCTGGCAGCTGACCGTATATATTTTTTAAAAAGTTGTCTTACACCCCTTAAAATCAAGAAGGCCTCTTGACCCTCCCATGAAGCTTTGGCGACCCCTAGTGGGGGTTGGGACCTCCAGGTTGGGAACCAGTGCTCTAAAACAGGTTCAACAAGTACATACTACCTACTAGAATTTGTCATGTAAACATTCTAACATCTGTCTATGTCCCCTGAGTCTACCTGTCAACGGCACTCCATCTCCCTTGCCTCTTACTTAGGATACATTTTTGTTTCCTTCATTACAAAATAATCATGAAGTCAGGAAAACACAGCCGTGTTCCATCGTGACGTGAGGAGGCCGCCTTTGGCTGTGGCTGGGTCAGCAGAGAACAAACAGAGTTGTTTTTCTCGTTTCTTCTCTTGTATTTCTGTAATCCCATGTGAATGAATCAATGTCAACACACCACGTGCCTTTGTATGCGCAAATGGCTGTCTGCCTGCAGCACTACACCCAACAACTGGTAATAATAGGCCCATTTCACAGCAGCCATTTTGACATGTCATACATAGCAGGGTAAACACAGGTGTAATCAACAACATTAATTATGGCCCTGTTCCATTTAGGTGGCTCACTGGAACGGCTGTGACACAATAAATAATTTTTTTATCAATTACACCTTGCTACCCTGCTACCACCCTGCTAGAAATGTCAAAATGGCAGCTGTGAAAAAAAGGCCTACAGCAGCGTTACTCCCTGTTTGGCTCAGATCAATCTTGTAAAGATGAGTTTCCAAGTAACAGCGAGAGAAGGCCACGAGAGACAGATGAGGTATTGAAGGGAGGCCATAAGAAACAGGAAAAAGCTGAGGTCTGAGCACAAAGCAGGGGGAAGACAGTGAATGATGCACAAATATATCAAACGGGCTGCTGATTGATATAAAAGCTCTCCGGAGTCCAAAGCTAGCATTTCCAACAGTTGTTTTTAAGTTGCTCCTGGGTGCCGTATTCAATTACACAGCTTAATGCAGTTCAACATTCAGTACGAGTCGTAGATGGAGCCTCATTAGACTGCAGTTACATAGTTTCTGATGCTATTCTGAGGAGAGGGGGAATTAGGAGGTGTGTAATAGCAGCTGGGTGGCCGATGTGTCCTCCAGATGTTGTCTGGGAAATGGTAATTGACCTGCTAATGAAGTCTGGGCTCCTCCTGTCGGCTCGCAGCCTCAGAGAGGCTATGACATTGGAAGGGACACCTGCCTATCTGTCCAGATGACAGCAAGCCTGAGTTGTAATGAGACACGCAACAAACTAACTGCATCCTTCTCTATTTCTGTCACTCACACACGTATACATGTACTGTATATGCCTGAATACATATATGAAAAACATAAACTCCATGAAACCCGTTCAACAAAAACATTGGCTGTCGATCAATATAATAAAACCAGTTTAAAATTATTTTATGGAGAGTTGGCAATGTGACCATAGACTGTATATAAGAAGTGGATATAGTCACTGTGATACCCATTGGTGTGTGGATTGCTGTTTTGAAGCCTTGAGTTTGGCATTTTGGCCGTCGCCATCTTTGTTATTTGCAACCAGAAGTGACACAAGAGGGTGGAGCTACGTACAACCGAACACGATGACATTTTTTTAGGCGACCAAAAAAGTTAGAATTAACTTTCACGAAATGAAAACACACTGTGAAAGGGTTAAAGTTATAAGACGAAAACACGGACAACTCCCAGACCGGACAACGCCGTTGTAGCGACCTGTCAATCACAAGGTAGCCACAACCTGAAGAATCCCCTGCTTTCTGGTCTATTTGACTCTAAATGGGACCATCATTTACTAAATGAACATCATGCTGTATTGAAGAAGACTTGAAACTAGTGATTGAGACCATAAACTCATGCTTACAATGTTTACTGAGGTAATAAATCAAGTGAGAATTAGGATCATTTTCTCATAGACTTCTATACAATCAGACTTCTTTTTGCAACCAGAGGAGTCGCCCCCTGCTGGCTATTAGAAAGAATGCAAGTTTTAGGCACTTCCACATTGGCTTCACCATCAGACCCTGGAGTTGCCCACTGAATGTGACATGCAAAATTGTAATCAGTATTACACTCTTCATTACTCTCACAGATATACACATACAGTAGTAGAGCTGTCAGGGGACTCCCAAAGTTAATTACACCCTTGTGCGTTTGGCTTTGACCACCCGTGCTCGCCTTGGCGGACGGCCTGGTGAATGTCACCTTCTACGACCAAGTGAGTGTGTGCCTGTGTGTGTGTGTCTCTCTCTTTAATGCCACGCATGTGTAAGCAGTGCATGGTGAGTCATGCTGGGGATGTCTGGCTGCGAGCTGCAGGACAAGAAGAAGAGATGTTTACTGTAAAGTGCAGCATGGAGAGGAGGCAGATGACCAGTAGTGCCTGGTAGTTTTAAAGGTGAAAGCACTTTTTTAGCACAGAAAATGTTTTGTTATGACTGCTTTTCACTGACATGTAATTCTCAGCATATTCGACGTGGGCCTGGGTGTTCATACCAGCAGAGGGCAGCACAGGGTAACATTTGTGATGGTCACACCAGACAGTATAGGGAGTTGCTGGAAGTTAAGATGTAAACGGGCCACTTGTCTTTCACAGATAACCTTTTCTTGCTTTTTAGAAAGGTCACATAAATTAATATGGCGCTTTAATAATTTTACAATACATTCACCATTCGCTCTAATGAAATTAAATGATGAGACACACACTTTCTAATCAGTGGTCTTTGGTTTTTTAGCAGCTCAATGCTCTGTAGCTCTTCTCTGCAGGCTGCTGCACCTTTTTTCCAATTAGTTTCAGTCCTCTGAGCATCGGTCTTGGCCCTACCAATGTCTCACTGGAGGAGACACATGGTCACAGGGGGGAGTTATACAGGGACAGTTAATGGCAGTCAGGCTGGTGCAATATGTCTCTGTACAGCAGCAGGTATACAGGGACCCCCCCCACCCTCACCCCCACCCCAGGGAGCTGAGTAACATTGTGACTGTGTCCCGCCTGAGCTACTGCAAAGTCACGCACCTGCATCACTGTGACGGCACACCGCAGAGTTTGGACCTTTCTGTCTCTTTATATTTCACATATTTGTGTGACGGAAGGTGCAGTTTCTTTCCTCTGGTAGAGGGAGAGGGGGAAACAGCAGGAGGAGCGAGAGGGAGAAGGGTAGAGAGAGAGAGAATCTGTATGCAAGGATGATAGAGACACTGACGCAAGCTTCTGAGTGTGTGTGTAATGTTTACTTGTCCGATACCAACTCCGGTGTCCAATTTATCCCATTAATTTCGACAGGAAATCATGTCCACCGTCTGGCGGCCACTTTCGATGAGTTATGGCTGCTCGTCCGAGCGAGCTGCTGTGATGAAAGGCAACTTTGCTGGGAGAAGCGAGAGAAGAAACAAGAGGGCACATACACAGATTTACAGCACGCACATATACAGTACAGTGACAAGGTGATTTAGTGGCTTTTAATCATTCCTAAATTGCCTGTCGTTCCCTCTCTCACAGCACCACTTGATTACACACACCGGTACCCCACATGAAACAAGATCCGACTCTCAGTCAGGCATTGGGAGTAGCCCGGCCCACAGTTTTGTGTGGTGTTGAAGCTACCACGCTTGAGAGTCCATTGCATTTGTTTCTAGTCTGACACTGAGAAAAGTGCAGAGTGAGCAAGGAGGGCAGCGAAACCATAATAGATCTCCACTGTAAAGAGCAAGACCGTGAACACCAAGACTCCATCACCGCCATCAGTGGCGTGCGCTCACTCTCTGAATCCACTAAATCCACTTGCTCCACATTCGGCTGCCTTTCCAAAGGATTTCTGAGAGGTGCAGAGCCAGTTACTTGTGATTGTAAATCCCAGCTCTGTGTAGAGCCAAGCTGATGTTGGAACCAGCCCGAGGATAGAGAGCTGCGTCCTTATCTGATTAATTCTACAAATGCAGTGTTTACAGAACCATCATTTCACCACTTCCAAACTGTTATTACACTATTAGGAAAAAGAAACATCGTAAAATAGTATGGATAAATTGATAATGAATAAAAACAAATTTTAAACAACACATGATACTGGAACTTCTAAATAAAATCGATATAAATACTACTTAACTTATTATTTAATCATTGATTAACGCTATCGGTTAAAAGGGTTAAAAGGGTTAAAAGAAATGTTAATAATTAACTCAAAAGCTGAGCAGCTCGGAGGAGCGGTTTGTCTCTTTAAGGAGAAAAGTTGGTCCACCTTAACAGCCCACCTTAAGAGGCAGAGCCGGAGTTGCAGGATACAGAAAGTCAGCTCCAGTCTCTGGCTCGCTTGAGCGGAGCGAAAGAGTTGTAGTTTCGTAGCATTTATTCACCGACAAATAAACTGTACACACACTGCTACACTACACCCACATTCACAGCTATAACGCCCCCAGCAACCTCACACTCACCACCAATACACACACGGTCTGTTGGAAACTCGCTAAAGTTACGCAAACTACGTGTGCGGCGGCGAGCACGAAGCCTCCGGCAACGCTAGAGCTGCTAACGTAGCACAAATACACACACTGTTTGTTGGTCACTCGCTAAAGTTATGCCGGACAGACAAAGTATTGTTACGCTGGGCAGACACACAGCTGACAACCTGCTAAACTAAACTAAATGTGCGGTGGAGACTTTTACTGTGAAAGTGGCTGCATGTCTGCGACACTACACGCAGCATCGTAGCTGCTAAGTTAACGCTCCCGGACGGGTGAACTGGAGACTCCTGTCAATGAATATCTGTTGTGCTCCTGAGGCACAAATCTTGTCGGTTAATGGTTAATAATTGGTTAACGAGGGTCAGTTATCGGTTAAGAAAATTTTCAAAATGAGCATCCCTAATATGTAGTATGTATTCGCCACAGTATTAAGGGTGTCACGACTTCGATTCAAAATCAGAAATCGATCGAAATTTGCTTTTGAGTTCGATGGATCGGCGATTCTCACGGTATTTTTTTTCTCTCCGCCCCACCTACTTGTGTTCGTCTGAAGGAACGAATTTTGAAGTGGGGGTCATAAAGGTTGTATGGTTATGAATGCTGATGGCAAAAAGTCACACAGGATAAGCATGGTAAACGAGAACGTGTGCCGACATCGCCGCAGACCCCTCGCACTGGGGACAGTCCGCCCCGGTTGGGAATCCCATCCCTCCCCACAGGGAGAGAGGGCGCACTGCGCAGCAAGAACTCAACGGGCCCGGGATGCGGCGAGGTCCGGGCGAGGGTTGCTGTAAAACTCACGATCAGGCCTTTCCAAGCAGACCTAGAGATGGTCGCAGCGCACTGATCGCAAATCACTTTGATGTCATTTGAATTAGGCACACTCTGCTCCGCCGATTGCAAATGTGGATAAATACATTATTCACTGCTTGTTTATTGGGCATCAACCTCCCGTTTACTCACGTATTGTCGGAAAAAATAGACTTGCAGTGTAAATAAACGCTTCAGTTCAGGTTGCGGTTATATGACACAGCTGAGACGGAGCCGTGTAGACAGCTGCTGCACAGATTAAAATGAGAGCGTATCTGTAGAGTAAAAACACTTCTGACACACTCCAGTCTTGACATACATGGGGTGGACGGCAATGATTGAAACGTCTTTTTTTACCTCGTTGCAATATAGGGGCATTTGCGGGGATACAGTGATTTGTGTCCTTAAAAAGAAAGTGGGACAGGACCATAAAGTGGGGGGGCCAATGGCCCCTTGGCTCCCCTACTTCCAGCGCCCATGCCAGTAGCCTGCAGCTAAAGATGACAAAGCGTATCTTATCGGTAGCCTGCAGCTGCACTTTGAGACACCATGCCCACCATGCCCGGAGTCGGAGATGACGGCGAAACAACAGAACTGGAAAATCCTCCTGCTTCCCTGAAGTCACCGGTGTGGCCACATTTTGCCTTCCCGGTGAGGTATGTAAACAACGAACGTGTCGTTGACAGAAAAACTTCAGTTTGTAGGCTGCAGAAGATTTAGAGACTGCAGCAACGGGGTCAGCCGGGGTCATGCTATCTTCACTTAAATTGTTTGTCTACATTGCTTTGTACGGTAAGGCGGGGTTTATGCTCGCCGCAGTGTAAAGCATGTAGGCGCAAACAGGGACGTCATGGTGCATTCATAAACTCTGAGAAGCTGTTGTTGTAAAGAACACTCTTGCCATCTAGTGGATCTTTTTTTTGTTGAAAGTGTAAATGACAGTTGTCAGGGCATAAAACCAATGATCTGTTGATCTTTACAAATCAAGACTCCATAGTCTAACAATGGCATGTTTAAATTTAAAATTGAATAGAAGCAATGGCTCCCAACCATGACTCCTTAAAACGATGCAATGTCTACAGAGTCAAAATCTCCAGTAATTTACAAATTTGCAAAGATTATAGGAATGTTTTTTTGTAACATAAATACATTTTGCTGATTTCATATCCTTTTAATTATTGTAACCCAGATGAGAACCACCGCTCTAAATCAGTGAATGTGAACCAGCGTGTGAATCAACCTTACACGTTCATCTTAAAATAGCACATACGACGTGTGTGTGGAGTCAGCTCAGGGCAGACATTAAGCAATTATGGACCCCGTCTAGCAAACACAACATATGTGTTTTGGCTGCAGTTGCAGCTGCATACACCCAGGGCTGTTCAGGGTCATATTTGCAGATTGCTCTTTAGTGCTGAGGGCATTTCGGAACGTGCGAAAGCTGCTTGGAGATGAGAGTTTGTAATCTCTCAATCCATCTTTGGGTGATTTTGAAGGGTTTAGAGTTTTGCTGGTTCGTCGGACATGATGTGCCCGGGTTCAGGATGTGTGACCGCTGTCTGACTGACTAGTAGGGCAGAGATTAGCACAAATACACACACACACACACACACACACACACACACACATATAGCTATTACACAGGCGCAGATGCACAAAATAAACTGCACGGTCATACTCCAGCATCTTAAATAAATCTCATATGAGGATCTGCAAGTGAGGGCAACGTTTACACCACCAATGCTTGAAGCGAGACATACAGAACTTTTGCTGAACAGCAGGAACTGTGGACTCCAGTAATAATTACAAGATAGAAAGTGCAATGAGTTTGCCCTAATATCCTGAGATTCTCTTGAGTCTTTAAAAACATAATCATGTTTACCTGTGACATGCTAAAGTGAAGTGTAACAGGAGAACAAATAGAAAGAGAGATATAAAGTCGGAGAACTTACTCATTAATGTCAGTTACACAGCATCTATCTAATGTTAGCCACCATAAGCTACTGGCCATTAACAGACCAAGTAGATGCATGCCTGTTTTATGCAATTTTAATATGTTTTGGATGACAATGGAGGTAATTTGGCACAGAGCATAAGCAGCTATGCAGACAATACTATTTTAGACAGATAATAATGGGGTTTGATGATAATATTAAACTTGTGCCTTATCCTTTAAGAAACCTTGGAATTATTTAGACTCTCTCTTTGAAAGTCACATCAGCGACATAAGTAGGGCATCTTTTGAAATCTCTTGAAAATATATCAGAAAGTTTAGAGGATTTATATCTCAAGCTGATTCTGAGAAACTGTCTCATAAATTCATCTCAACTTTGACCACTGTAATGCTCTCTTTGCTGAAATATAGCAGAGACACAAACATATATCACATAATATTATCCACCAGCTCTCAGTGCAATACATAAATCAACTAAAAAGATCACCAAGTAAGGGATAATGTACAGCGAGCCGGTCATTGTTCCGAAATAAACCACGACAGGGTGATGCAGCGCCCTGAAGGGGTTTATTTCATAACAATGACCAGCTCGCTGTACATTATCCCACTGATTACACAGCTACTTACTTAAACCTGCAGTTCGCAGAATATTTTTGGCATCATTGGGCAAAAATTCCATAATAACCTTTCATCATATTGTAATTCAAGTGTTCTGAGAGATAACTAGACTTCTGCTCCTCCTCATGGCTCTGTTTTCAGGCTTTAAAAAATCTAGCCGTGACGGGAGACTTTGACCAATCACAGGTCATTTCAGAGAGAGAGCGTTCTTATTGACTGTTCATTCAACGGAGGCAGCTGCCAATCACTCTCGTACTCCGATCAATCGATCAAATGAGAAAGTTGGCTTCGGCTGGTGGGCGGTGCTTGGAATTTCCTCAGCTGATCTCAAAATGGCTGCCGGGTCACAAATTTTCTCATTTTAGAGCTAAACAGTACACTACAAGATGTTTCTGAAAACATTTGAGGCGAGAAATAGGCATTACAGTAACAGAATATTGATTCATATTTGATCAGCGCTGCCTAGTTTGACCGTTTGATTGGAGTTTGCGAGGGATTGACAGCTTCTCAGAGATGGCAGGCTCCAGCTCGGTTCTGATTAGTTGTTTTCCTCCAGTCTGTGAAATCTTGCAGATGCCATTAGGAGCACCGGAAAACACAAGCCAACGAGTAAAGTCAAGAGGAAAAACACAGAATGCTCTTCTTATTTTTCATCTTCATCTCATCTGATCATTCCAATACACGGATATTTTCACAGCGACATCATGGTCATCTGGAATGAAGCTAAGTGGTGAGTGAGGATGGTGTGAAAATGGTCGGCAAACGCTTTGTTTCATGTACGTATCATAACAAAGGCTTGTATATCCGCAGTCCTCGGTCTTCCTGTTTCCCTTTTTGAAAGACGAATACAGACTACTGCCACCTGCTGGTGTGGAGAGTTATTTCATCTCACGCAGGCGCACAACGTACGTGTTAACTGGCCGCCGGCTGTAGTGTTTGCGGTGTGTTCGAGTGCAACTTGTCTGCCAAAACAAAGGCGACGCAACTGGTGGCCTTCGTTGCCGCTAGTTCTTTGATGTCGGCTTGGTCCCCAGTTTAAAAGGGACAGCTTAAATATGACCCAACACAGTTAAGGTGACACTTTTATTCCAATGTGATACAATCTGCAGCGCCATTAGAAACAATCAGAAAGATGTCCGCGGGGTGGCTGCCTGTGTTGTCTGTGGAGACAGCCATCAACAGAGTCTGACCTGCACCTCCCTCCTCTCCATTTACAGCACCACTGAATCCCATAAAAGACAGTGTCTATTTATGTGTCTGTGTCTCACCCTGTTACAATGCTCCTCTCTCCCTCTTTCTTTCTGTGTCAGTGCCTTTGTGTGTGTGTGTGTGTGTCTCCACTGCAGCTTGTGTGTATGACTGAGTCCGGGGCTTATTGAGATGTATAGGATGACACAGCTGTTATCATACTAAAGCCCCCGACTGTGTCAGCCGCTCTGACATTGATCCTAGTGTGAGATTTTCAGGAATCAAATACTAAAATACACACATCGCACAGACACACACATGTGCTACGTTTTCATCACATTATGGGGACAAAAATCTGTGTCTAAGTGCCTGCACGTGTTTGTGTGTGTATCTGTGATGTGTGTCACAGTCATCTTACTTTGCCCTCAGAGGTAGACTCTCTAATCCCTAAAGGAGGGAACAGAAAGGTCCTATAACATGCATTAGTTGGATTTGGGCTCGGTCCCTTGTGCAAACCCGACATGGATTTACTGATGGAAAGTCTAGTAATTCTCTCTTCTTTAACCTCGCAACAAGAGAGCAGCAAACATAACGGATTAGAGACGGTCCAACCCAACCAGGCTTGTTAGCTTCTGAGTCAATTACATCTATCAGAGTGCAAAAGAAGTGTTGAACAGTGGTAAAGGTGCTGTTAAAGCCTGGGTAGCTATGTACTATATTAAAGCTGACAAGACTCAGGTAGTGCCTCTCCTACCTCAACTTTTCTAGTCTAGTTTGTTAGAACGTGGATCTTATTTATGTAGTCTTTATTTATTGCTATTGGTAGTAATAATGTACTCACCAAGTTAACTTGGTAGCTGCACTGTGCCTTGGATGGGGCAAGAAAGCCGAGCAGACAGACAATCATCCATTGTAAACATTCATCACATTTTATAGACCGACTTCCTTCACATATTCTTCCGTCTCTGACAACAACAGCCTTGTCCTGCTTTATAAAAGTACACAGTTAAAACAACCAAAGATATAACAGAACAATGGCCAAGCGTCAGGGAGAAGAAAACACTGACTTTGTCAAAAAAGAGCCTATTGAGTATGAACGATTGTTAAAAATTCAACAACAAAAACAATACAGAGAATTGTATTAAAACTCAAACTCAAAATTCATCCAAATTACACAAACTTCCTGCAGTTATTGCGTTCACTATCTGGGTTAATTGTACAGTTTATCAGCTGTTCTGTGCTACTATTGTTTTAATAAAATATGTCACTTAGTCAGAGGTCATCAGTGAACTCAATAATAGAAAAGGGGTCCCTGAGGGACAAAGGTTGGGAACCACTGGTCTAGGTAATATGACTAAACTGTCTGATCATTTGACTCTTCTTTTTTGCTCCATGTGACTTTTGTTGTAGCGATTTTGTCGAGCTCACAGATCTCAGCAATTATTTTCACGTGTACCATGTCATCACAACTGATGGAAATGATGACCAAACTACGGAAATAAAACCCACGTTGTAATAAACAGAAATTACAGTATCTTCCCTGACAGAGATGCCCGTTGAACCGTTTCAATCACCATTCTCAGCGAAATTCGCTTATCATCAGCACGGGGGAACAAGTGCATTATGGGAAATGCGTATACATCGAGTCTTCATGACAAATGCCCAGAGGAAGAGGGGATTAATCATACTCCAGCCTGGCCTGTCAGCGTAGTGACGGACTCACACTGCTCAGGGATCACACAGCCTCCCATGCTGACCCACCATCCATTATCGCCATTGTAGGAACACATAGTGGTACTCACACACACACACACACACACACACACAACTACACGTGTTGACATGGTGCTTGTACATTGGGTTCTTATCAGTGTGGCTAGTACAGATATATTTTTTACTGGTACTGCTGATCAAATATATATATATATATATATATATATATAGCGCATAGGTGTATTTAAATGAGACAATAAAAATGTAAACAACCAACCTGCATTACATCATCTCCAGTGGATGACGCCAATTGTTTTTAATACAAGGCCAATATCAGCCTGATACACACAGATGAGTGTGTGTTTGTGTGTTTTACTCTACGCTGCTGTATTTTTTCTGTTTGGACAGACAGTCCTTGATGCAGTGATGTTAGTGGAGTCTTGTTTCTGTGTGTATGTGTGTACCACTGTGCTTTTATTTTCCTTTGCGAAGGTTCCTTGCCACTAGTGCACAAGACACTGTAGCAATCGTCGATCTGTGTGTCTATGTGTCAGATATGAGGCCGCGTTGTTGACTTATTTATGCCTCTGTGACACTGCGCTGCTGCCTGTTAGAACAGCCCAAGGTGTGAGAGAACACAAGAACACATACATAAATAATTGAAGGTTGCAACACTAGACACACACTCATAAAATTGCACAATAAAAAAGCTGCACCTGGCCAAACAAGAGGAACACAATCCAGGAAATAATCAGTTTATTCACAGCAAACACATTTATGTTTTGACATATTTCAATACCTTCTGAGACCCGAGGGATCACCGGCGATCCCGACTGACATTACTGTCTTTAAAAGGCTGTAGCGGGCTCAATCTTAAAGCTAGATAGGATACATAGAAGATGTTTTTATATGAAACTAGATCTAAGGATTTCATTGGTACCAACCATGTCATGTTAGTATCTCGGGAAGGAAGCTAAATAATGCTCCAAAGTTAGGCTAAATTTTGGCGTGGAAAAACTGGCAAAGGGGTCCCTTGATCTCTGACCTCAAGATATGTGAATTAAAATGGGTTCTATGGGTACCCACGAGTCTCCCCTTTACAGACATGCCCACTTTATGATAATCACATGCATACTGGGGTCCCCAAACAGTCTTGGAATTACATAAATTGAGTATCTCTGTGAAGCCGAGAATCTTGTGGATCCAATGAGCCCATCATGTGTGATGATGTTAGTCCTCATAGGAGCCATGTCATTGTAGTGAGACCATTTTTAAAACTTGACCTCACTGTATAAAATGACCTGTGGTGACCTCTAGGATAATCACAGCCTCATGAAACTTTACAGCCACAAACTAAAGACCTAGAGCATTCAGAGGATGGATGACTTTCCTAGGTAGATTGAAAATAAGGGGGTTTCTGAGCAGTTTCCAGAACAGAAGCGCTCGCCATCCAATCACCAAAAAAATGCAATTCTTGCAGAAATCTCCAAATGTCAAAAGTTTTTGATACCAAATCACAGCATGGCTTTTTCTATGGTGTTCCTCAAGGTCTTGGTGTCTTAATGTGGTATTCTGGAGGGATTATTGATCATTTTTTATCAATTCTCGAATGGTAAAAAAAGGTTAAATTTAACATCAAATCAGTGTAACAAATGGCATCAACCCAAAAATTGCTGCAACAACTTATGAGACATACTAGCGCATGGGAATGGACATCATATACTTCTATCATAATGTTCTAAGCCCTTATACCGTTTCAAAAATAATTATAATTAATAATTAACATTTATTTCTAATTTATGACTAGGACGACTTGAAACAGTGCTGAGCTGCATCTCAAATTAATCTTAATGTTGATTCATCTAACTCTTGGCAAGAAAGTGAATAAGTGTATTTACTAAATGTCAAACTATTTTTTTAAGAGCTTCATGGACTCTGTGTTAAATATTAGGCTATAATACATTTTGGTCAAAGAGTAAATATATTCTATCTTCACAGGTGGTTAATTTCTTCTTCTAAAGTCGTCTTTAGTATAGGCTACATGTAGTGTGGATGGTAATTTCATTCACTGCAGGAAGCATATAGTAATGAAGCATAGTGTTAGTTCAGGCACTGAAGTCATGCCAGTATTAGCTGATTGGCATGAGCTGTTTCATACATGCTTTACAATGATTGGCTCATTCACCGCTACGCCAGCGCTGCTGGTTGTCACAGCTCCCTCCACGGCTCCGACCTCCACAATGTGCTGAATCTTTTGATGCAGTTGGTTTAACTCAGATCTAATGTATGTTTATGAAAGGGAATAGTTATTTGCAGAAGAATTGGGATTGCAGAACAGAGCATTTTCTAAGGCAACCATTTGCTAAAAATGGACAATTTTCTTGATATAAGTGTCTCCAACTGAACTGTGTTCATCGGTGGATGTGGAAGTAGCCAAGCACATCTCTCTCTCTCTCTCTCTCTCTCTCTCTCTCTCTTTCTCTGTGTGTGAAAGGAGGAATTTGTACACGAGCACAATCTCAGACTGATGAACTACTCTGCCAGAGTGACAATATTGCTTGTTGTTGTGTTGTGTGGGGGTTTTTCTCTTTCACAAAGCAGTTCCTTTGTAAATGCTCCCCACACAGTAGATGAGAAAGCAGCAGCAGACCACTGACAGGTACACAAACATGTCTTCTGAGTTACCACTTCATTACAATCTCATGCAATGCAGTAAAATAGCCCAACAATAAATTCCATCTGTGAAGCTTATTATATGTTAGTATATTCAGTCTTGTTCATATTTGTTGAAACTGCATAAGAGAGGTTTTGAATAAACTCTAATTTTTGAGGCAATTTAGTGGTGGTGTCTTTTGGCTGCATTATAATGACCATAACCTGTATATAAGAAATGGACGTAGTCACCGTGACGTTACCGATTGGTTTGTGGACTGCTGTTGTGAAGCCTCAAGTTCGGCATTTTGGCCGTCGCCAGAAGTTACACGAGAGGGTGGATCTAAGTACAACCGAACACTGAATAATGCCTTTTCAAGCGACCAAAAAGGTTATAATTAACTTTCATGAACTGAAAACACACTGTGAAAGGGTTAAAGTTATAAGACAAAAACACAGACAACTCCCAGACCGGACAACGCCGTGGTAATGACCTGTCAATCACAAGGTAGCCACGCCCTAAAGCATGCCCTGCTTTATGGTCATTTTGACTCTAAATGGGACCATCATTTACTAAATGAACATCATGCTGTATTGAAGAAGACTTGAAACTAGCAATTGAGACCATAAACTCATGTTTACAATGTTTACTGAGGTAATTAATCAAGTGAGACGTAGACTCATTTTCTCATAGACTTCTATACAATCAGACTTCTTTTTGCAACCAGAGGAGTCGCCTGCTGCTGGCTATTAGAAATAATGCAAGTTTAAGGCACATCAGCATTGGCTTCACTATTCATACCCAGCGGTAGCCCACTGATAATGACAGGTGTTCCTAATAATTTGTCAAATGAGGAGAAGGCTTAGAACATCAATAAGTACCCTTCTGCAGAGGTTAATGTGCACCGTCAAAGCAGTTGACTCACATTAAAGTATGAACAACTTTCATTGATATAGGTTGAAATAACTTTTGGAAAGACTTCCTTACAGAGCTGTCACATCTTTGTGAGCTGTCAGCTGTTATCAGAAGGGAAAAGTGAGGCTTTTAGTTAGAAATAAGTCTCTGCTGGGATGTCTCATTCTGGCATTTGTGTCTTTTATTTTCACAGTAAATCAGTTAGTCCACTGGCTTCTTTGCTCTTCTCATTCCTGCAAAGATTTGTAGCGTATTGGTTTTACAATCTTTTGATTTTTTCCACATATTTTTGTGTCATGAGTGGTGGGGTCTTATAATGGGGATGTTAGTCAGTTAATCTGGTGTTATCTGTTTGTCTGTCCAACACGTTTGTCATGGGTTTTGGCCATAGTGTCCATAAACTTGGTCAACGTGATCTCATACAACGGTTCGTATGATATCTTACGAGAAGTTATTCCTCATTTTTTGTGCGTTTTCCTACAAATGCAGCGTCAATTTCAGCTCCGGTCTTTTCAAAATAAACTTCCATCTTCGCAGGAAACAACTTGGTTGGGATAAGGCAACAAAACTACTTAGGTAGGGTTAGGAAAAGATTGTGGTTAAGTTATGCCAAACCAGAAGTGGTTACGCCGCAATTGGTCTAACTTAAGTACAGTTAGTTCCGTGACAAATAAATGAACGTTAATTTCTGGGTACAAACACCCACCCATCCACCCGACCTCCTCCCTACGCGTTGTTCGCCGCTATTCATAAGTCCTTGTTCACAATTACGTTGATTACATACAATTTAATTTCGTGGGATATATACGAAGAACAGTGCATTTACTTTTTGTAGGTAAAGCTACGAACCGCGTGTGAGAACAGCCTGACTTGGTATAGGACGATTCTTTGATTTTGGTGATCCTCTAACTTGTCATCTGGCGCCATCTTTTTATTTATTTTGGTCCTTTCACAAAGAGAACAGAGACAATAAACACCTACATGAGGAGGGAAATATTCCAAACAAATGTGTTTTCTTCATCCACGTTTCACGTCTTCTCATGCGTGAGCTGGAGTTGTTTGTGCCTCCTCAAGACAACATGTTTCCATAGCAGCTATTTATGCAGTCCAGCCACGTTCCTCCACTGTTTCTCTGTGCTCTTTTCTATTGCATCACTCCAGAGCTGTCACTGCAGGCACACACAGCCCTGCATGTAACATACGGTGAGATGATTACTAATTACGATGCCTCCTGCTCAGCAAACCACTCTATCACTCACACAAAGACAGAGATGTAGCCTATCACACAGAACATTTCGACATGTCTAGGACTCTGCAGGAGGCTGGCAGAGGTGGTGCCAACTTTAATCTCGACATACAGTCGCAACTATCACTGATCTATCTTGGATGTCAATGAAGAGGATCAAAGGGTAAATGCAGTCTTCTCTATAAAGACATCAGACTCCCGCAGCCCAGGGGAGAGTCTGTGCTTCTGTGACCAGAATAAATAATATGCAGATATAATCAGTGAATGACCCAGAGCCATGTTATTGCAATTATCTCCCAGTAACCCCCATTTTCACAAACAATCTGTCCCACTTCATGTGCAAGCAGGAGCACATGTGGGACACCTTATTTTCTTCAGAGAGTCATGATTTGATTTTAAAGATGATAATGCAAAAAGTGTAGGGAGGCAAATGTCCACAAGAAAACTTTAAATTACCAAGT
This sequence comes from Sebastiscus tertius, assembly GCA_916701665.1. NCBI lineage: Eukaryota > Metazoa > Chordata > Actinopteri > Perciformes > Sebastidae > Sebastiscus > Sebastiscus tertius. The sequence continues at coordinate 246,078 of CAKAOH010039402.1, read as the reverse complement.
TGAATAAGTGATTTTTGTCAATGACGTTGACTGCTTCTTTTTTTTTTACAAGGAAGCAAGCAAGTAAACACCATATCCTCGACTCTGGTTGATCTCTTTCATCCTTTTATGAGAGCTAGTTGTCCATTGAGGGAATGGAAAGAGCTCTCTACAACTGCCTTTCTTGCTTCATTTCTACCACCATTAAGAGAAACTATGAGACAGAGAAAGTGGGAGAGATTGCAGATCCGACAGTATAGATTGCTGTTCTGTGTCACTCTCATCTCTCCATGACCAAATCTATTTCCTCAAAGGAGCCTGGGAAAGCTTTTAGCTGGTGCTCGAAAATGTACAGAACAAAAGACACAGTCATGCTGTGATCGAAGGTCATGCTATAAAGTGTCATGTGGAGAGCTGAGGCTTTGTGAGGTGCTCTCAACCCACTGCTCCGCCACGGAGACCTTTCAACCCTCCAGCTCTTTTTCCTCGCCAGCGTAAGTCTGTAGTTGTGAGGCAGCCACATGGATGGTACGACAGAGCTAACATGGTCTATAACTCTTGCCCGGTAACTTCTAAATGATGTATGGCCTACATGTCAGGTTGTAAATCACGTTAAATGATAGATGGAACCTGGTCTGTGTGCTTCGAGTGGTTTTAGATGATAAAAAACTACAAATCGGTGCAAGTCTGTCATGGAGACATTTTTTTAAAGGTGCTCTATGTGATATCCAGAGCATTATTATAGCATATTTCTGGGCCGGTCACCCATGCTTTTAGTGTATATTCATGCATGTTAGCATGCCACATTGGCCAGCTCACGGCCGCCGCTCTGCACTGCTCTCATATGGTGGTTACAGCTGATAATGCGTCCCAACCAATGCCGCCGTCATGGAAGCGTGGCACACACCCTGCGGTTCCCCCTCAGGTAAACAGTGTTATCTCTCTCAGCAGTGTTGCCTTTGTTTTCACTGTTATGGCTGTTAGGTACGAGCGGTCGCCATGTTGAGAGCCATGCAGAGGCATAGAAATGCTCCAAATCTCGTATTTAGCACCTTTAAAAAGCATGTACGTCAAGCATTATTCCTTTAAATTGCTTTAATTCATAAGTTTAGCAACTTAAATTATGTGGATTTCTATAGCTTAGTGTGTGTATTATTAATCTGTTTCAGGGTGATCGTAGGTTAAACTGAGTGATGCAAACAACAGATACAGTATCATCATTGTAGAGCTGGTGGCTGACTGACCAATCACTATTTTATTCATTGCTGTCATGAAACAACTGAAGCAGCAGTTGGATGGCACCCTAGACCTTTTCAGCAATCTTTCAGGGAAAACTCTATAGTGCTTGGAGACACATGTACCCATACACGCTACAGCACGCACAAACACATCCCTACAAATGCTTTAAGGGAGAGGTAGAACTCATGGGAAATCACAGCGGGAGGATCGAGGATGCCAAGTCATTCAGAGCGATTTAAAGAAAAGCAATCAGCCAAGTGTGGACATCTGGACTGATCTGTATTGCCCACAGACACCCTCTCAAGGTCTCATTATGGAAACAGAGCAGAAGAGCAGAGCAGGAAGATCACAGCAGATAAAGTGCTGCTATCTCAAATGGCAGCACGGTTCAGTTCAGTGAAGGCATTCAGTTAATTTCAGGTGAGTTCAACTTTGATTTAATTTGTCAAATTAACTGAATTCAGTTGAAATCAATTTAATCCAGTTAAGCATGCATTCAGCTTGGTTGCCTATACATTACCACAAGTACCCCTCAGTTCTGACAAAGAGGGAGAGAAAGAGTGAACCGCTAGTGTATAGACATTTCAGGTGTCACATGCACATTTAAAGAGGTTACTTCAAGTCATTTCCATCATAAATTGGTGCATAAAAATTCACCAGAATGCAGGAAATGAAGTGTTTGAGGTTCAAAATTTCCTGGTGGAGGAACCCCACATCCCCTGCTTAATATGTATGCCCTCCTGCTATAAACCCAGTGCCCCCTTTGGATATTGTTCTTGTGCTGACACTGTGCATCTAATAACATTAACGGTGGCTCAGTTCCATTAAGTGTCTCAGTAAGCCATCGCAGTGAGCCAGCATGCACAATAAGGTCCCTGGAAATGACTCACCTTGATGAAATGTAGCTATCATTATTGTTAATAATTACACCTGTGTTTTTACCACTACGGCATGTTGAAATATTATGTGCTGTGAAAAGGGTTGGAGTGACGACCCTGCGACGACTGATTATCAGTCAAGGAACACGTCACCTTTAGAGGTCATGTAACACAATACAGTATATTGCCTCTTTCCTTAAATCTATCTTGCTCAGCAGATGCAATTTGTTTTCCCTTCACACGCCACAATCATTCTGTCATGTCACAGTGTACGTCAAAGCACTGTGGCGTGTGCACATTGACAGCAGGGGTGCTGGTGCCACGGCAACACACAGCAGAGTGACATGTCATGGTTTGGTGGCTGCTGGACAACACAGAAAGAGTCTGACATATCTGTCCTTCTGGTCCTGTCCTTTCCCGGTGTTACAGGGAAGTTGTGTAGAGAAGTTAGAGAGAAGAAGGAAGTAGAGGTGGAAATTTGTTCATAAATCACTTTGTTGAGATCAAGTCAAAAGATTTGTAGTCACTGACTATGTAGTTTGTTCTTTTTTTTCTTAAGCAAAGTCATCACATCACCATTCATAACGCTGATGACTGGCACCGGTTCTGACTGTTCAGAATCTGTTGCTGCCTCAAACTGTTACATCCCAAAACTAGGCCTATATAAACACTAGCGTCACTATGAGGTCGACATTTTTTAATCAGAGTGAGATATCTCCCCAGCTTTTGGATGGATTACCATGACATTTGCAACACACACTCATGTTTCCCCCAGGATGAATTGGAATAACTTTAGAAATGTTATTTAGTAGCCTACAGTGAGCAACCTCGGCACCTGAAAAGTGAAGCCAATGCTGAAGTGCCTTCAACTTGCATTATTTCTAACAGCCAGCAGGGGGCGACTTCTCTGGTTGCAAAAAAAAGTCTGATTTTATAGAAGTCTATGAGAAAATGAGCCTACTTCTCACTTGATTTATTACCTCAGTAAACATTGTAAACATGAGTTTATGGTCTCAATCACTAGTTTCAATTCTTCTTCAATACAGCATGATGTTCATTTAGTAAATTATGGTCCCATTTAGAGTCAAATAGACCATAAAGCAGGGGATGCTTTAGGGCGTGGCTACATTGTGATTGACAGGTCGCTACAACGGCGTTGTCCGGTCTGGGAGTTGTCCGTGTTTTCATCTTACAACTTTAACTCTTTCACAGTGTGTTTTCACTTCATGAAGTTAAATGAAATATTTTCCTCGCCTAAAAATGTCTTATTCAGTGTTCTGTTGTACTAAGCGTCACTTCTGGTTGGTGATAACAATGCTCTCAGTCACCAGTGAGTTAGTGACAATGATTGTTCCGTAGTCAGTTCAGTTTGAAGATTCTATGATAAAGATGTGTTTATACAGAACAGAACCTCTATAAGAAAGGTAAGGAAAACACCTCTTTTGATTCAAACACAACCATTAAGACAGATTTATCTACCGACATGTTTCAGGTTGTAAATGCAATGACATCAGCCTGAGTATATCGCATCATGACGTCGTCAAGCCAACCACCAATTCTGTCAGTAAACACACCGAGCGTTATCTAACTAATGAGAACACGGCATGTGTTGTCCTAGTCAGGCCGTTCATTTCCCCTTGCAGAGAAAAGAAGCAGCAGATTAAACTGTCACCTGAAGAGCACAGACAGGCTGAACCCGTTAGCTGCTTCATCAGCGCCGCAGCAACGTGATCACACAGTCATGATTGAGATTCTGATGACCTGTCTCTTTCAGTCCGACGTGCTCCCACAACCTTCTGCTAATGTAATATTTGTTAACTGTGACTGTCAATTTACCTCAATTTTGGCTTGTTTGTCAATGGGTCCCTTTGGTCCGTCTCTGAAGAAAATGACAGCTGTGTGCAAATCAAATCAGCGACATTGTCATTCTCTACGTGCGGTTCGAGACAATTTAGCAAAAGGCCTCCACACTTAGCTCACTGAAAGGTGTAATCGCTGAAAGAATGTTCTTTAAAAAAAAAAAAACATTTAATGCACTGTATGGTTTCAGGAAATAAGTGAGCCTGAATGCTTCCCTGTCTTAAATTCAGAGGCTTATAGTCAGCCGCTCGGGATGGTTGACCATGTTAGATTTGCCTCTGCGAAGCTTTTTAAAGGGCCAAATAAAACAGACTGCAAGCATTCACAGCAATATGAAAGGGGCCCTCAGGTTTCATCCATCTGTACAGCAATTCAAATCCCTTCAAACAATAAAAGAGCAAGGCTGCATACTGAGCTTAACGTATTGCACCGCGCATTTAGGTATTACCCTATTAAAAACGACTCTTTGAAGTGCTAAATATGGAGAGTGAATATGGAGGAGTTTTAAAATCTTTGTAACACATACAGTATAGGGAAAATAAGAGAGAGACAGACAGAAAGAAAGAAAGCATTTGAATGAATAACTTGAATAAATCCAGTTGTTTGAAGGAGATGTTTTCACAGCAATATGAAATAGATAACAGAGAGAGAATTGTGCCCTGTTTAACTCCCTAACACTGGCTCTAAGCAGCTTATAGTATATAATTAAAACTTTACTGATGCCAAGATTTGTTTTTTAATCAAAGCAAATATTTAAATAAAAATACAACAATGTATTCCCTCATCATTTGAATTGTGTGTTTATGCAAATAGATGAAAATAGATGAAAATAACAAAGTACAGTACATTACCCTCCCACCCCAAAAAAATAGGGCTTCTCTGAAGCTGCGGTGTAATTCACAAAACACTGTAATTTACCATGCATATAATGTTTTCTGTGTGAAATATATCAAACATTGAATGACATCAGATCTAAAATGTTATTCCTTCATTTAGCGCATAGATTTCAAAAGTGGCGTGCCCAGCCACAGTTGCCTGCTCCGGGACCGAAGTTATTGTTTGCCTTCTACTTGATGGATATTTACTTTGTCTGTTGTAAAATCACACCAGTAAGTTCTTGAGCTCTGTTTATTCATATTTGTACATTCTCTCCTCCTGCGAGACAGTCAGAGAGAGATGAAGCGCTGTTTGTAAATCTGTGTTTTGAGCGTGATTGCTGTGTGCTGTAATACAGGCTGTTTGGTTGCATCTCTGGTCCTGCCTCTCATCTAAATGATTAATACACTGATGGATGTCTAGAGAGCGAGAAGGTGAAGGCCACTACGTCTTAATAAGACAACATGTGAAAACACACTCACACACAGACACACACAAGATACACAAACGGACATAAACAGACATCACCTTTCAAGTTCATTAACATGAGGAGAACTCGTAGACAATGATGTGACGAGCCATTGCTTCTGCATTTTCAGTTCTGCTCAATTTCATCTGCCGTTTCATTATTCGGTATCTCCCCCTTGTTTTTCTACCTCAGCCTCTGTGCCTCTCTCTTTACTTTCCCTCTCTGTCTCTCTGAATTTGGAGGAGTGAGTAGGATGTGTCAGCAGCTCTAACTTGTCAGTGTGTTGGCAAAGGCCTGAAAAGACAGTTGGTGAATAGTTGCTATCGGATGGAGTGATTAGGAGGAATAATTTGTGTATGTGCGAGAGTGTCATAGATGTATTGTATTCACATTTTTGATGATTCAAAAAAACAGTATAGATAGATAGATAGATAGATATTAACCCTGTCTCCTACAAAATGACGTTCCCATACAACTAAACTGCATTCTCAATTACGTTTTGAGTGAAAAGTATTTTCTCGTATTTTCGTGGTTACAACAAAATTACTTAGTTATATATATATATATATATATATATATATATATATATATCCCGCTCTCAAACCCTCGTTCTTTCCCTGGAGGCTCAGGTTTATACCAGTTTCTTTTCATATATAACAACATAATATAGAAACAACTTTTAAAATTACAGTCATTCTATTTTTTCACTTTACTCCCATGAGACTTTGCTTCATGGTAACCCGTCTGCTTCCAGCTGGCTACCTGAGGCTGGTGCTGTGTGCACATTGAAATCATGACGGGATAAAGAAAGTAATTTCGTCTCCTCTGAGCTTATGACAAATGGACAAAAACGAGCAAACGATATGCAGCAGCAAAACTTGGTGTTCCTCAGGCTACGTTGTGTAGTCTACTTAAATAACGAGAAACAGCCACGGATGCTAGTGAAGGAGACAGAAAACTAATGTGTACAAGGAAAGCACCTGTGGTTGAAGCCACCCTTGAAACAGCTGTACTGTATTTTGAAATAAAATTCAGTAAATAGCAAGGCTGTTCGTTTCATTAGGCCTACTTTATATTCATGTAATAATTAACAAATCATAAATACAAATGTCACTTAGATGATAATATGCATGAGAAATAAAAGAAAAACAGTTATAATAGTCATCCGCTTATAGTGATCAATTTGATTCAGACAAAAGTGATCACTATCAGAGGTTTCCACTGTACAGTGGCTGCGTTTACACTCCAGAAAGGCTTTAGTTCAGTGCGGCTCCAGAACACATGGGAATGGTTAGCCTCCAGGTCGCCACAGAGCCTCCAACATGGTCGCTGGGTCTTTAGGTGTCTGCTTTTGATCTGGGCTGGAAGAACCTGGTCAGATTCTTCCAACCAAACTCCCGCAATACTCATGAGTAAGTAGTTCACTGAGTCATACACATTTTATACCATTTTCCGTCTGATATTTCTACATTTAGCTCTGATTCCTGTTTGTTTTATAAGTATAGTGTTGAGCTTCCTCTACTCTCCCCTAAGGCTTTGTAGAAGCTGAGATGAGATGACCTGAGATGTGCCCTGAAGATATGCATCCACAACAGCCTCCTTTAAATGACAAATCATATCTCATCTTTAAGCAGCTTACCAGGAAGACTTGACAGCAATGATTCAGCAAGCATTAAGATTTTAGTGTGCTTTGATCATTAAACCAACATGATGATGTGTTTACTGCACACAAACTATAGAAAACTGTATTTCCTATTGATTAACATGTGAGACATAATGGCAGCTTTTCTTCTTTATCTGTCAATCAGCAGCAGAAACATGTGATTGGTAATCAGCAGCACTAACCTACGGATGAATCACTTTTCCATCTCGGCACTGATTTAATGGGACAGTACCTGTTCATAAGAGCTGGCAGCTTTTGATTTCAGCGCGAGGAAGACAGCGCTCAGGGTGAAAATCAAGCATGCTAACGTTAGAGAAAGACTCCTTCTGTGCAGCCAACTTGTGTCAATCCAGTGAGAGGGATAAATCAAAGGCGTTTCTATATTTAGCTCTGACATAGAATTAGTGAGACGCTCTGTAGTAGAAAGCAATGGACCGGTGGTTACTAAGCAACTGGTGCTAGGCAACCTTGTTGGTAAGCATCGATTGTGCTTTAGGGGAAGTTGGGGGCTGATTGAGGGTGCGGTGTCTTCAAAAGCTAAAAAAAAACCTCTTGCTGCTTTGAATAATCTGGATATTTGCCGTTGCTTTTCAGGGAAAATTGGGTGGATGTGAAAGATTGCATGGTGAGATCCTAATAGCTGTTTTCCTTGAAGATCTGTAAGGACGTGGTGTCTCGGACAGAAAATAACTTGCATTTCCAGACAGACAGGAGAATAATAACTGACTTGCCGTGTTCCGACCAAATGACTGCCCTTAGTAGTGGCATTCGTCATCATCTGCTGCGGGACTGATAACGTCATCAATTACCAACCCATTTCTTAAGTGGAGATGAACTGTATTGCATACTAATGAGAGGGTGAAGCTGAGAATGTGCGTTCTAGTGCACGTGCTGGTTAACGTGTCGGAATAAGCCGTGTGTGTCCCTGGAGAAGCCAATCATTGATTTGTGTGAGTTGTGACAAAGACTGATGGGAAAGACAGTGAGTGTGGTTGGTCTCTCTAAGATTAGAGTTTAGATCTTTCTTGATACAGAAGAGGCTTGTTGCTCAAAAATATTGATCAGACTGTCAGAGACTCTAAGAATAACAAATGTGAAGTGTTTTTTTTCTCCCTTCTGTTAGCAGTGAAACTAGAAAGACAACCAGGGCCTTTTTATAGACGAGAAAATCTAACATCCGAGCAACAGGAACATGTCCTGGAGCCGTGCGGGATGAAATGCTGCCTCACAAAGTAAGGAATGGTTCAAGAACATTATTGCTACATTCATGAATAATACAGAGCATTAGCAAGCAGACGCGACAGGCCAATTTTATTCCTATTAAAAATTCACATTTCTGTGAGAAGGTCATATGTATGTTGAGACATAATGTTATTTGAGACTGACACCGTGGCCGGCCGCAGCTGTACAACAAGGACAGGGAGTGTCACTGGAATTCATTTTCAGACGGCTGAAATTGAGTTCAATATGCACATGAGTACATGGACACACTTTGCATTGTACCGTGCACAGAGAGAAGCACTTTCCACATATACCATGGCAGAAAACATACACCTATGCCTACTAGGAGACTTTGAAATGACTTTTAAAAGACTGAAGTCTGACACCCTCTCACATCTAAAGACAATGTGTCACAGAGTTTTTAGTCACAGACTATAACATTTTGCAAAGACTAGGGACCTTGCAGGGTCACTACAAGACTACAACTAGATTGCTTTTGAGATTATTGGCGCCTTCAAATGGGGTTGTGTTTACCATGTTCACGAGAAGAGTCCAGATGAACGCCCCCCTCTTGTGGTATTCACGATGTCGTAAGTGGAAAGTTTCTGAAAGATCAGTTTTTCCATGCTTACTTTCCACCCCGGTTGCTGCTGGAAAGAGCGCACCTATTGGTTGTTTTTCATGTCATTGAACTTACAGTAATATTAAACTTGTTTGATTTTATCGGAACGTCAAGATGAGAAAAAGAGTTTTATGACCACCTTACACTACGGTGACCCTACATCCCGGTTTGTCCGGGACTGTCCCGGTTTCAAGCTGGGTGTCCCAAGTCCCAACAAATATCTGTAAAACACTCAAATGTCCTGGTTTTCACCACAGATAAAATAATGATAGCAATATCATACTAACATAGGCATTTATCATGTTCTGTCCCTCTCATTAATTAATGTGTGCGCACGAGATAAGTATATAGCGAGCCAGCACAGTGCACCTTTCTGCAGTCTCTAACTAGAGTGATGTTGCGCGCTGTCAAGCCACAATTACGCACAGACACGGCAGATCTGCTGGTTACATTTAGTCCAACAGCATCAGACTGTTGAACCACAGAAACCCCCGTGCTTATGTGCACATCAAACATGTTGTTTTGATTAATCATTCTACACAGTTTCTTCTGCGCATCAATAGGCATGTAGGCAAAAAACTGTGAATCACTTAAACCTTTTCGTTCCGCTTATATCTCCCCCAGGACCGTCCATTCCTGTCGGTATTTCACCCGGTGTCTCCATCCTGGCCAAAATGTCGTCTGAGTTCCACATTTTTTATTATAATAGCCTACAGTTAGATGTTTAGCTGTGGCGAGAAACATGATGTGATAGAGATTGTTCAGGTTCAAAACTAAAGTTGAAAAATAATTTCCACAGTCCCAGACAACAATACATTTACTCTGAGGAAAACTCTCTACGGGAGTCCCAAACTGCCAGTGCGTCATGAGTGGGAACATGCGGTACACTTAAGGGTCCCGGCTTGGGGGTTTGAAAATACGGTCACCCTACCTTACACTAAACGATCAAGATCACGGCAGCACGCCGCAACTCTAGCAAAACTCTCGTGATTTTATTCCAACATTGGAAATATGTCTTCGACAGTGAAATCACTTGAAAAGTTGTTTGGTGTAAGATCGGCATTAAGCTTCCAGGAAAGACATTTCTAACCATTAGCTTGATGTTGCCATTTCTTAGATGTTTACAGTGTATTTCTATCTTTACCATGGGGACACATGCCTTTGGTATGGCTCTCAAATGGATGACTGTTGCCAACACAAGAGGCCAACAGCACACCACCTGGATGCCACCTGTTATTCTGTAAGTGGTTAGATGTGAATAGATGCTCCAGTCCTGCTGTTTGTTAAGTTTTGGATGTCAGCTTTGATCAATATTGTTCTTCATTCATCAGTGAGAGGAAAGATAAGAGAGAGACGGATGGTAGCTGTGTGTCTGACAGGGTTTCTAATGGTCTATTTTAGAAGGTAAAAATAAAAATAAAAAGGAAATGGTCTGAATGTAACAAAAAAAGAGAGCGATTTATCACCAGCCTTTGACTTGCTGCACACACACATACTCACAACAATACATGGGTGCAGCATGAGTGTATATGTGTGATGCCATGCCCGAGAATAGTCATTACAGCGAGATTAGCCTCTCATCCCCTGTGAAATAGGCTATTTCCAGCGTGGTGGCTGACACACACATTGCTGATTTAGGAGGTTGAGGCCCTGGCAGCACCGCGACACAGAGGTCACAAGCCTGTCCTTTTTGTTTGAGGTGTGTGTGTAGGAGGGCAGTGGTAGTTGATTGTTAAGAAGGGCCCCGTGTTGAGACCCTGTCTCTTCATCCTGACAACAAACACATGCACACACTGCAACAAAAGGGTGTATTGTTATGGACAAGATGTTGGATTTAATAGGCCATGCAAATTGTTTAGCTACACTACCATGGTGTGGCACTTTGGATTTCAAAGTTGGTCAGTTGGTCCACAACTTTGGTCTAACTGAAATATCTCATAACTAGGATGGATTGCAATGATATATGCCATGAAATTTGGTAACCATCCATAAATTTGAATGAATTTTGGTGGTTTCCTCGCATCATCTACCGCTACTATAAGGTCCGATACTAATACTTGCAAAACTAATGTCATCCCCATCAACCTCTGCTGTTCTGTCTTTAGTGCTAATTAGAAAATGTTAACATGCTAAAAAGCTAAACTAACATGGTGAAAATGGCAAAGCATGTTAGCATTGTCATTGTGAGCATGTTACCATGCTGATATTAGCATTTAACTCAAAGCACCGCTTTGCCAATGCACAGCTGTAGACACTCAGTCTTGTTAAAGGTGCTAAATGTGAAATTGGGAGCATTTCCATTGCCTCTCCAAGGCTCTCAACATGGCAACAGCTGAGCCAACAAATATGTCCTTGCATAAGCACTCACTTTTCAAAACGTCATCCGATAAGCTCAGCATCATACAAAAGCCTCAACAAAATCATCTACTTCTACATCCCAAGGTTTGATTTTCTCAATACATTGAATAGTCTTTAGCTACAATCTTCAAGCTTTGTAAAGCTCTGCTTGATATTTCAATAACAAACAAAGTTTCTTGGCAAAGTTTCTTTTCCATAACTTGCTATTTGATTGCAGTGACTTGCTTTATGATGAACATTTCGTGAACGCGTTGTAATGGTTGGGCAGGCTGACATCACCAAATAGAAAATGAGGATAATAATGGGAGACCTGGGCCCTATCAAGTCTATTTCCGATGAGCACATCATCCCATGCTGTGATACTCCTTTCATTTAATGTTGTTTGACAGTTATTAAAACATTTCTCCCTGTTTTTGTCAGCCTCTGCAAGGACAACTGACAGTGTGCCAAGCCAAAGCCATCAATAAGCTCTCAGATACTTTCCTGACTCCTGCTTCTCTATTATTCACTGTGTATATGTTGCATAGCTATATTGCACAAAAACAACCATTAAAGAGAAATGCAAATGTGAAAAATAGAACAACAAATTAACATCTAGACTTTTAGCCTGAAGGTTTGCATATCAAGAGTTTTATATTAAGTATTGCTGTTTATTCAAGAGTAGGAAAAGATTAAACTGGCTACATTTCACACCAATAAAAGCTATTTTCATGATACATACTATATATTTACAGCATAAATTTCCTTACCCAGGAGGTTCAGGTAAACCTTCATCCATTAACGTGAATAAAACTAACTTTGAACCACACAGATCCCTCAACATCAAAGCTATTCTTTCTCATTGCATTCAAATGATGACAATACGTATGCTTACCATCCCTCAGTGATGCATGTGCTTTATTTCTGCGGTTTCCCATTCAGAGCTGTGCGATTGTGATTCATAAAGCTACTGTTTGTGTTTGTGAAAATAGGGTTGTGAAGCTTAACAGAATGCGATCCATCCTCATTAGAGTGACGGGAAGATCACTCATTTTCCTGGCTGAAAAAGCTGCTGCACACTGTTTTTGCATTCTCCCTGTTAAAACTAACCCCACTGCACAGAACTCGACAAAATGCATTGAAATACTCACTGAGCACCTGTTTCATCTTACAAACACAATAGAAATAGCTGCTTTTAACCCAAACTAATTTTATTTGAATATACAGGCAACATTGATATGATAATACGTTGTTTATGTTTACCCTTAGAGTAGAATTTATGCAGCCCGGGTGCACAAAAAGCCGTACGAATGATACTATAATTCGCAAGGCATTTAGCATGCAATAAGAACGCCATTCTTGCTTTGTATTCCATGTAGTCTGTACTGACAGCAATGTAAACACATCTGCGGAAAAAATGCTATGCTTAGAGCTAGTGACACGTAGAATAAAAAGTGAGAAAGACTGCTTATGGTGGTTGGGAGGAGAGGTGGATGGGTCCAACAAACACAGGACTTAAAACCAGGAGACCGGTGTTCAAGACCAGTGTTTTGTTTTGTAAGTTACGCTTGTGACGTGTGTTTCTGTACTTATGTTATGTTGTGTCTGTACATATTTTATTTAGTTTACGCACTTATTTTAAGGCATACCATGGCATTTTTCCTAAAATTGAGTGGTTTTGTAGCCCAAACATAACGGCGCATGTGACTGTAGTTTTACGTGGCGTACAAATGACACGTGAAAAGCTGCATACAAATGACACGTGAAACACCTAAAATGCGTCCTCATGACACGCAGAATGTCTGTGTAATGTTGTGCTATTTATAAGCCCTCCTTTGAGAACGGGTTATTTTTAGTGACATACTTGTGCTACGGTGTTTCCATGCCTATTTTACTTTGCATACTTATTTCAAGCCCAACCATGACGTTTTTCCTAAACCTAACTAAGTGGTTTTGTTGCCTAAACCAAATTGTAGATGTTTTGTTGTGTGGCATACAAATAACATGGTAACAAAAGCGGCGTACAAATGACACGCAAAAAGCCTAAAACGCATCCTCATGACATGCGGAATGTCTTTGTAATGGCGTGCTATTTATACGCTTACCCGTGAGACTGGGTTGAATTTATGGCAATAAAGACATCCAAGGTAAGGATGACACAAGAACCAATACTTTGGTGCCAATTCGATGCCCAAAGTTTTCCTACAGCACTGTACTGATTTACAACGTTTGCGTTCAGGCTCTATTCAGTAAAAATTTGTATTGAGCAAAGGTAAATTATAACGTTATCATGATGTGTCCAAATGTAATCTTGTAAAATCTAGTTTTAGGCGAGGACTTTTAATAAATCCAGTTATTTGAAGGAGATGTTTCATAGCAATATAAAATAGATAATAGAGAGGGAACTATGACCTGTTTAGCTTCCTAACAAAAAACAGTATGCAAACGGTAATAAATGAGTGTATGTTGAAGTACATGGGTTTTATTGTTTTACTTTTGTTTTTTACCGTGGTATTGAATTGGTATGGAGAATCGTGGAATTTCACTGATATTGGTTTCGACTACTAAATTTCTGCCTTAAAATTGTGCCATCTTTAATCCAAGGTACTCAGTGTTTGAATAGCAAAAGTTAAAACTCCTATATCTAAATACCTGGTGACACTCTAATAAGAATAAAACAAATACCTGAGATCACAGACACATACGGTACACACACTATCTCCTATTATACGTCAATCCACGGACAGATGAGGTTGGGTGATGTATGTGTGGAGGGAGATCACCCCAGCTTTAGCCTGCTATCTAGTGAATGCCAATTGGCCGTGATACCCAGCGTCAGACAGAGACAGATGAGGTAGGATTGTTGGATTACAGTGGTATATCATATCCACACACACACACACACACACACACACACTTGCACAGTGTCACTGGACCGAAGATAAAGTAATTTAAAGTGAATGCATGCCTGTGTTCACATATCTTCCTAATCTAAGTATAAAGGCTTATTTGTGTTTTGCCCCTCAGATGACCTTGGAGATGTTCCTGCACGGGTGGCCTTCTTTTATCAAAGGACTGCAATCAGTTGTGATCTGTCAAATCTGTGCATAGCATAGCTTTGTATTTAATTTGACTTTTTTTTCTCCTTTGACTAGATTATCGATCACAGCTCTAAACATCCTGAGATGGAACAACTTGAATTATAAATGCACCCCACAACATTACATCCTTTTTGAAGAGTAGATTTCTACCTGAAATATATTACTCAGTATTTAAAGAATACCCATGATTGATAGCCTCATCAGAAATGATTCTATTTTGATGGCTAATATCTTCATTAATATTCTGTAATGAGTTTTACTTTCATGCCAGCAATCATTGTGTCAGAGAGGGTGTCACATTTTCTAAATGGTGGCTTTCTCATTTTGGGAAGGAGCTCTTCTTGTGCCCTTTAAATCATGTTTAATTATCTTTCTCCTCTTAGTCTCGCAACACACACATGCACAGACAAAGGTTAGATGCATGTATGCACGCACACACACTACAGGGAGAAAGCTGAACGTCCGTATATTGTGTTATATGACATACTGTCATTGTGGGACGTCTCACAAAGGCAACTTTTTGTCAACATGCAACTTGAGTAAACAAGGCGGTGAGTCATTAACCTTTATTCTCTTGAGAATTAAGTCAAAGGGCTCCAAGACAAACATGGTTATTGGATAATTACATACTGGAAGTAGTCTCTCAAAGCATCTTTATTGTGCTTGACAATGATTAATGTCTCTTGTTTGTAATTCACTGTATTGTGTTTTTCCCTGACAGATTTTTTAGCCATTATCAGAAGCTGAATGGGTTGTACCTGTCTTTTCTTGTTTAGTGCAGTGGTCACACATCTTTATTGCTTCCACACACTGGTATTTCTACCTGAAATTAATCACTGTCACAAGAGGAAAGAGGTTAACAAAATATTCAAGGTCAAAAGTCTCACAGCTCTGCTTAGGCCTTTTTTGCTCCTTGGTGGGATGCTTGGGAAATGTCTTTGATTCTCTACTCAAACTGCGTCAAAAATACAGGAACTATAAAGAGGAATAACAGGAATTTTGTAATTTGCAGAAACAGCTACATCATACCTTTGCCTGCAACAAAAATCTAGATGATTAAAGTTATTTTTTTATCTTAAAGAAGGTAGTAGTAGTTAGTAGTCTAAGAGGGAAAGAGTTTATAGTTAGTGCTCCAAGAAAAAGAAAAATGGAGAGACCATTCATTATTTATAAAAGAAAAAGATAAATCTTAGGAAAAGAAGCTTAATTAAACCCAAGAGACAAAACCAGTGGTGTTTGTGAACCATGACTACATAGAAGGTAAACTGTGGAAATATATAGAAAATAATCTAAATGTAACCAAACATAACAAACTCAAAAATAATGGATGCCAGGGGAGGGAAGGAGACTCATGTGGTGTCTCAATTTGGCCTTTTAGGCAGGTAACAGCCAATGTGTCTGGGCCGCTCAGTGAGGAGTATATAAGACGATCTAACAGGGAACAAGTGGAAATGTGCTGGTATTTACCTGCAGGGCTGAAGGGGAGAGAGGGAACAGGTGTGAAGGTGGGAGGGGATGTCAGCTGACCAGGACAGGCAAGAAAGTCTGAGGGCCTCTAGTGGATGGTTTTGAGGATGGTGGGTCTGGGGAATGAGAGGAGAGAACAAGGCCTGGAGGAAGTGAACAGGAGCTGGAGGTGATTTGTTTGTCCTACTATAGAGAGGCAAAAACTACTTCAACAGTTTTACAACAAACTGTGACTTTCTTGACCTCCAAAATTATCTTTTAAATTGACAAACTTTATTTATAACGATAACACTTTAACTTTATAACAATTATTTGTGTGATTCGTGGCGCAATTAAATTGGATCAAAAAATATTTGTCTCTCGCCGTTGACTACGTTCATATTTTTTCTGAAATAAGGTCCCATGGTGGTCCACCGGAAGGGGAGGGACTTCACCTCTCTATAGGCTTATAGAGAAGGCGTGACCCGCCCTACTCTGCCTCTGATTGGCTTACCATGATATTCTTACGCTGACCCTAACCAATCTCACTACTAATGCCTAAACCTAACGATTCCAACAAACGAAGGCAACGAGTACTAGCCAATCAGAGGCAGAGTAGGGCGGGTCATGCCTTCGTCACAACAGGATTCGTAATTTAGCGGCCTGGAGACAGCCAGACAGGCAAAACAAACAAACAAGTATAGTAGTCCTTATGACACTCATTTGCCCAAAGTTGGAGCTCTCAGAGTCCCATAATCCCTTGAGTTCTGGTGAGTTGTGTATGGAGTATTTAGAAATACTCATTGGCTTGTAAAGCTACGAAATGACCATATATACACTGTATGACTATATCATATTAACCCCGTATTTGGTAACTAATGACTGGTACTATATTAGACTAATGGAAAACCTCTCCAAGTTGTAAATAATCAACCCTGTCTCGTAGACATTACATTCATTTATTATGAAATTGTTTTCCCAAATACATTGTGCTGACAAATGTATAGCTAACCGGATTATGTTCAGAGGCAACTTTTATTTGAGGGAATGAAGCCTACATTTCACATGGCGCTGGTCGGAGTGGATGTTGAGCGTACAAAGCACAGGACTTCATCACTGCATCCTGAGTCCTGTCTGTGCTTTAAGCATCAAAAGCACTTTGGTTATAGGGTTAGGAAAAGATTTGTGGTTTCAGTTAAGTGTGTCTTGTGATTCATATCAACATTTTTGGACCTACATCATACATTAATTAACAACATATTCTCATTATGGTAATAGGAAACGTAATCCAGCCCGGAATAAGTTTCCTTCAAAACGTATTTGCTGTTGGAAATTAGCTGCTCTAGGTGACAAGGTAGAAATAATAAAAACCAACCACTGTTTTATACACTATAGTAAGCAGATATCATGATATGTTGTTAATCACAGGGCATTACAGGACGTGGAAGTGTTAGTGTATATAAAAAAATACTTGTGGAAGCATTGAATGACACTTCAAAGCCGTAACACTTGTTAGGACTCCGGCTGTGCTGTCTTATACTGATGCTCTTTCAAACAACATGATAAGATCTTCAGGCTCTCTCTCTCTAGAAAGGCCTTTTCAGGACTGTGATGTAACAACTTGAAATGGGGTGCTGAGGTTTATATATATATATATGGTTTCTTTTGAATAGTTGTTTTTATCTGTCAGCATGTTGACTCAAATGAAAAAAAAGTAGCCTTGCATGTAGGAATTAGGAAATAGTTTTTAGATTTCTGCTGGGTCAGCACCTGTGGACAACTCTGGATCGGAAAAGTGAAGCCAATGCAGAAGTGCCTTAAACTTGCACTCTTTCTAATAGCCAGCAGGGGGCGACTCCTCTGGTTGCAAAAAGAAGTCTGATTGTATAGAAGGCTATGAGAAAATGAGCCTACTTCTCACTTGATTTATTACCTCAGTTAACATTGTAAACATGAGTTTATGGTCTCAATCGCTAGTTTCAAGTCTTCGTCAATACAGCATGATGTTCATTTAGTAAATTATGGTCCCATTTAGAGTCAAATAGACCATAAAGCAGAGTATGTTTTAGGGCATGACTACCTTGTAATTGACAGGTCGCTACCACGGCGTTGTCCGGTCTTTTCATCTTACAACTTTAACCCTTACAACTTTCACAGTGTGTTTTCAGTTCATGAAAGTTAATTGTAACATTTTTGGTTGCTTTAAAATGTCTTATTCAGTGTTTGGTTGTACTTAGCTCCACCCTCTCGTGTCACTTCTGGCTTCATTTCGACGACCAAAATGCCAAACTCGAGGCTTCAAAACGGCAGTCCACAAATCAATTGGTGACATCCCGGTGACTAGGTCCACTTCCTAAATACAGTCTATGGTCAGCACTTGGGCACTGAGTCGGCACCGTAGGGGGCACTGTTTTCTTCTTTACCGGTGACTCATTCTGTCACCGCCACATGCTTCTGTGGGTAATTTGGCATGAGAGGGGGTTTGAGTCAGGGAGGTGAGCAAGTGAGAGGAAATCAGAGAGACGCGAACCCCTGGAAAGTCTCAAGGTTAGAAAGGGAAAGAAGAAGGAAA
This sequence comes from Sebastiscus tertius, assembly GCA_916701665.1. Lineage (NCBI taxonomy): Eukaryota > Metazoa > Chordata > Actinopteri > Perciformes > Sebastidae > Sebastiscus > Sebastiscus tertius. Next base: position 227,815 of record CAKAOH010039402.1, on the reverse strand, counting down.
GGACAAGAGGAGAAGAAGGAGGAGGTAAACAAGCAGTGGAGAGAGGAAGGAAGGAAGGAGGGGGCAGGTGGTAACAAAGGACGGTGGGGGAGAAAGAATAGATGTCGAAATGATGGCAGACTGGCAGGTCATTTTGAGAGAGGCAGGTCGATATTTCTGGATTGCAGGCTGATTCGGCCTGATGGGCTGCTACAAACCCCACATTCTTACATCCCCATGCACAAGGTTACTCCTTTGGTTTGCTAGGCAAATAATTTAAAAGCAAAATTGTGTTTCCAATTAAAGTAGCCATAGCTACTTGTTAAAATGGCTGGATAGGAGTCAGTCTCATTTCAATTGACAAAACTATTTACTACTATAGATTCTAATGCAGTTCACAAACACCTTTTGTACATCACAGATAGCATCTGCCCCATCAGCAGGTGTTGGTTTGCTCGCCAGACTTGATTTTCACATTCAGCGTCTTCTATCGATACCTCTTGTTATACCTCACTCTCACATACTGGTTTTCCTGTTTCTCGCTCACACACACACGGAAACAGACCACAGCGCAGGCAGTCCGACAGTTTCAACGATAATAGCAGACTCATCCTGCAGCCTGAGCTCATCACTGAAGTGCCAAACTACATTTCCATTGATTTTAAAGAGGGCCATACTCAAAAACTACTCCACAAAGGGTTGCTACTCTAGATGTGCAACATACTCTTACATCCTGAAATAGGATGCTTTCATAGTATATTAATACATATAATACAATAAGGTGCCCTGTTTAACTTGTTTTTTAAAAGTCTTGAAAGTAAAGGCAGGCAAAGAAAGCCCATTAACATGCTGCCAATGTTACAGGGTGAGCTGCAGACCACTCAGGGACCTTTGGGTCTGTCAGCAATCCCACATTCTGCTCAGGCCACTTGGCCAGCGTTGATCAGGCCTGCGACTGTGGCATTTCTTTTCTACGGACCCACCCTCTTGATCCGAAGCCTTCTCTCGGCTGTCTTGCTGCCTCTGTGATGTTCTTAATGGCTTTTTCCTGCAGCACACCTGTGTTAACAAGGAGCTTAAGGGCCCTATGGAGAGTTTGCCCTAAGACGCCTCTGCAATCAACCTTTATGTGCAGACCCACCTGGCCAGCATCTGGCACTCACCTACCCGCTAACGGAACCACCTGACTTGCTGTTTCACACTCCACGACTACACTTCTGGCATAAACGTGGTCACTGCAGTTTGGTTTGTTAAGCTGATTTCTCAGGTGGACTGTCAGCTGTCTGCTTTAAAGGCTGGGCTGATTGCTCAGGCTGATCCTATTGAAAATGGTGTATCACAATGTATCCTTATACAACGGTTCATATGAAGTTATTCCTAATTTTTCATGTATTTTCCTACGAATGTCCAGCAACACGTGACAATTCCCAACCGTTACATGCATGCAGTCTTTTAAAACTAAACTTCCGTATTCACAGGAAACAACTTGGTTAGGTTTAGGGTTGATCTTTTCTGCTACCCCCTGAGATTTCAACATCATTCACTACTGGGCATGAACAGTGTGATTCCGGCTGCAGTAGAAGATTACATTTCCTCCGTCCGAGCCCCAGTGTTTGGTCGGAGCACACACGGGACGCCTTCACCATCCTGTGTGTGTTAAAAAACCTTTTCCACCCAGACGCAAGGCATTAAATTGCTTTTGTCAGAGAGCAGTGGATGCAACCTTAGCAGTCACAGGATTGAAAGATTGAAGATTTGGGCCATGCATGTAAAATAAGATGCACTTATTCGTGCACTTTGTATTAAAGTCAAAGCCGGAGCCAAAGATGCATTCAAATTAATCTTAAAAATCATTTGTAATACTGCAGCGTATCTTCATACAACGGTTCGTATGATAAGTTATTATTCATTTAACGTGTGTTTTCCAACGACTGTCCAGCAACATGTGATGCATGTATCCATTTCTGCTCCAGTCTTTGCAAAATAAACTTCACAGGAAACAACTTAGTTTGGTTTAGGCAACAAAACTACTTAGTTAGGTTTAGGAAAAGATCAGGGTTTGGGTTAAAATAATTGCTGAAGTGCTTTAACTTACGTACAGAAGTTATTTGACAAAAACTACTTAATTTTAGGAAAAGATCGTGGTTTGTGTTAAAATAATTATGGTTGAAATATTTGGTTAGGTTTAGGTAACACAACTACTTAGTTAGATTTAGGCAACAAAACTAGGTTTAGGAAAAGATTGTGGTTTGGGTTAAAATAACTCCAAAACTGGCTTAACTTAAGCACTGAAGTTACGTGACAAATAAGACAACATTAACTAATATTTATCCACCCCAACCTCCTCCCTACGAGGCGTTTGTAGCTCTTTATACTTCCTGGTTCACGTGGATTACATACAAATTGATTTTGTGGGATAAATGCAAATTACAGGGCATTACTTTTCGTAGGTATAGATATGAACGATGTATGAAAACAGCCTGAGTACCTGATCATGCCACCAGTGATAGCAAGCATCTTTGAGCAACAGGTGAGGATGAGCTCCATCTTAAAACAAAACAAAAATAACACAGAAATTCTTGCTTTTTTTCAATGTAGCTCCCTGTAATTGTTTGCTAGTTTTGCCCTCACTATTGTCCAATTAACACTAATATCCAGTCTTTACGTCGACAGAGTCAACTTTACAACAAAAACAACAAAGTCTGAAAATGTTCACTTTTCTTTTTATCCCTGGAGCATTGCAAACACAACACAGTGAGCATCAAACCACTGTGAATACCCTCTGATTGTAGAAAGCAGTGCTCAGCTTTAGATAATCACCAACTTGTATTATTGTAGATTCCTCCGTTCCTATCTGATTTCTTTTTTTTTTTCTGATTCAGGAGTAAACAAGCAGTGCATTATGCTGGATGCTGCTGATGCCTCTGTATTCATATTTGACTGTGAATAAAAGCATGACACAGACAGGGCCCAGAACAAGATAGTGTAAGAGAGGGAGAAAAATTCTACTCTCTCTCTTCTTTAACCTTCTTTCTCTCTGTCTCTACCTCTCTGCTCATTTCATGCTTAGTTTGTGAATATTACCAATGTATTACACATAATTTACGAGCCCGTTCTCATTCCTAGGGCGTCAAATAGCGGTGCTTTATCACAGCCGTCGGTGTTCGATACCGCAGCACAAGGCACCCTTCAGCGGCGGTATGAGATGCATCGGGCTTTCCATTAACTACAATGTAAACCCATCCGCTGCATCAGTAAACGCTCAGGGAAAGTGCTGTAGTGACGTAGTTTAAAGAGCGAAAGAGACACACCGGGCAGGCGGGAGGGGAGCTGTGTGGGTCCAACAAACACAAAACTTTCATCCTGGGGACCGCTGTTCGTTTCCTATGCGTTAAGTTTCACTTTCACGTTACAATCAGCTTTTTGTTCGTGACCCGTGTTCACAATGTCCAGTCACATTTTCACTGTACAAACATAGTAGTTTTAAGCCCAACTATGTTGTTTTTTCCTAAACCTAACTAAGTAGTTTTGTTTCCTGAACCTAAACTAGTGTTTACTGCGACTGAAACGTTTGACAAACATCAGTAAGTGACGAGTTGGGATGCAAACGTGATGAGTTTACACATATAAAGTACACTGTGTTTATGTGCATATGTTAGGGTTGGGCATGATATCAATATTATATTGATATCGTAATATGAGACTCGATATCGTCTTAGATTTTGGATATTGTAATATTGCGTAAGTGTTGTCTTTTCCTGGTTTTAAAGGCTGCATTACAGTAAAGCGATGCAATTTTCTGAACTCACCAGACTGTTCTAGCAGTTCTATTATGTGCCTTTACCCACTGAGTCATTATATCCACATTACTGATGATTATTTATCAAAAATCTCATTGTGTAAATATCTTGTAAAAGCACCAACAGTCAAACTTACATAATCATCACAATATCTTTATCGAGTTGTTTGATCAAAAATATCGTGATTTTGGATTTTCTCCATATTGCCTAGCCCTGACATATGTATGTGCATGTTAATAGGCAGGGGTTACATGTTTATTACACACCGGATCATCACCTTCTCTCCTCAGTCCTTTCCCAGTAAACAACGACTCAGATAACACCAGCGCCAGTAAGCTTCTGGCTGGTCATCCTGTCGGTAACTGAGACTCCGATAGACTCTGAGTTATTCCATCAGTTGCGTAGATTTTGATCCTCAGTGTCAATTCCTTGTAACACAATATGCTGTGGCACTGTGGTGTAGATCGCCTCTTGTTTTGGTTACCAGGCTATCACCATCATCACACACACACCTACATACACATTTTTACAAGAGTTTGTTACACCAGGCAGCCGGTCTCTGGCAGTGCCCTACTTTGATGCATTATAAGCATCGCTCCAGAAATACTTTTTTATGGCTGGCATCATTACAGGGCACTCAGAAATAAAGCCAATGATGCACACTCATCCCCATTAACACACACATATGCAAAGCACACACAGTCCAGACATCAAAGTGGTGAGAGGAGGCCTCGCTGAGCCTCCACAGACCCTGTTCAGCAACAGGAGACAAGCGGCCAAATAAAACATTTAGAAATCTAGGTTACTGGCATGAATATCTTATACAGCTTTTATTACTGTATGTGGGAGGGTGACACAGTGATTTGAAGCTGGGCGAGAGATGTTAACACGCCTCTGCATAGAATAACCTGATTTCCCACTTCAGCTACATAGTTAGACGCTGAGATGTCTTATTCCTCCCATTTGAACAGTTGCTGTGTTAGCATCAACGTACTTACTGTGCCTTGGGGACGTTACAACAGGTGTCCATCAGAGCAGTTGCTCTAAATATATCCTTGTTAAAAACTCATCCATGATCTCAAAGGAAAAAAAAGAGGTTTAAATTGGTACTGCAGCTTCAATCAATTAGTCATCGAGTCGGGAAACAGTTGCTAAGAACCCTGAGGGCAGATTTAAAATGGTAATGTTGTTTACCTGGCAATCAATCATTTGTGAGTAGAGCCAAGGCCAATCTGTTAGGGTTGATCTTTTCTGCTACCCCCGAGACTTCAACATCATTCACTGCTGGGCATGAACAGTGTGATTCAGGCTGCAGTAGAAGATTACATTTCCTCCGACTGAGCCCCAGTGTTTGGTCGGAGCACACACGGGACGCCTTCACCATCCTGTGTGTGTTAAAAAACCTTTTCCACCCAGACGCAAGGCATTAAATTGCTTTTGTCAGAGAGCATTGGATGCAGCCTTAGCAGTCGCAGGATTCAAATTGAAGATTTGGGCCACGCATGTAAAATAAGATGCACTTATTCATGCACTTTGTATTAAAGTCAAAGCTGGAGCCAAAGATGCATTAAAATTAATCTTAAAAATCATAAGAAATCAACGTATCCTTATACAATGGTTTGTATGATATCTTACGAAAAGTTATTTCTAATTTTTCATGTGTTTTCCTACGAATGTCCAGCAACACATGGCGCATGTGTCAATGTCCGCCCCAGTCTTTTCAAAATAAACTTTTGTCTTCACAGGAAACAACTTGGTTAGGTTTAGACAACAAAACTCCTTAGTTAGGATTAGGAAAAGATCAGATTTTGGGTTAAAATAACTGTACTTTAAGTGCTTTAACTTATGCACAGAAGTTACGTAGCAAAAACGACTTAATTAGGTTTAGGAAAAGATCGTGGTTTGTGTTAAAATAATTATGGTTGAAATATTTGGTTAGGTTTAGGCCACACAACTAGGTTTAGGAAAAGATTGTGGTTTGGGTTAAAAATAACTCCAAAAGTGACGTAACTTAAGCATGTAAGTTACGTGACAAATAAGTCAACATTGGCTTCTGGTTTCACACGGGGTACGGGCGCCGGTCTCCTGGGCAAAGGTCCAGTGTTTTTTGCCCCCCTGTCCACTCCAACTTCTTCTCTAGGCGGCATTTGTCACTCTTTATACTTATGAATACATACAAATTGATTTTGTGGTATATATACAAATTACAGTCATTACTTTTCGTAAGTATAGCTATGAACGGTGTATGAGACCAGCCTGACTACTGCGCGGAATGAGGTCATTTGTTAGTCTTTCCCACAGTGTATTGTTTTTTGAAACAGATAAAACTCTAATCTCCCCAACAGGACATTTGGTGTTCTATGCATGTATTTCCACTTCAAGCATATTTAGAAAATCTATTGTCTGTTGAATATGGGCCAGCAACAAGCATTGTACGACAGAAATTGAATGGACAGCTGGCAAGTTTAAGAAGTAAAACACTAAATCAAATCTGAATGGGTGCACCTGCACCTTTCAAATCTCTATCTGATAATTCACAGTTAAGAGTGTATTGCCGACCTACATTTCATAAAATCTATATTTTATACACGAGCAGCAGAGTGTAATGTTCTGCAGTTCAATGTTACTTATAAATATAGCATGGTACATTTTGTACTCCATTGCAGAATAAATGGTAAATGGATTGTACTTATACATGACACCTTTTCTACCTTACTGGACAAAGTGCTTTACAATTTGTCTCTCACTCACTCACTCACTCACTCACTCACATACTGTACAACTGCAGTGCTGGCCTGTAATTTGTGGTTGAGTGGGCTATATTGCCCAAGTAGATAAAGGAGAGCACAGAAGGAGCCTGAAATCAAACCACCAACCTGTGATTGACCTGTCCCACCTGCTGAGTCATTATCTCAGGTATGTAACACTGGAGCAGTTTTACCCTCTGCTGTGTCCAGCGAGCAACAGTGAATACAGTGTAAGGGTGGGAAACAAATCGATTCACCTATGTATCGCAATTTCTTTGACGATTTTGAAATCTTTTTTTAATACCAGAGTCAATATATTTGATTCATTTGAGTCTATGCAGAGAAGAAGTTACTGCTTTTATTGTTGCAGTCTGAGTGACGTGATGTCATATCCGTTCCGTATCCGTCAACCAAAACAAACCGCAGCCGGCCACAGTGAGCTGAAACGACAAAGCAGAAAACGGTGGAGGGTCCACGTGGATACGACCTGCCCCCTCACATGTTAAATAAAAACGTGGTAAACACTACACATACAATAAAGTATGGAAACACTTTGGGTTCCACAAATTGCCAGGAAAAGCAGAGCTAGACATGATGGCTAAAGCTGCATGCTCACTCTGTCATGAACAGGAAACGTTATTGTATTGCGGTAACGTGAGGTCAAGCCAGCCGTCACTCTCATCTCCATGGTCAAATCGGCCGACGCTGCAACTGTAGAGCACCCATATACTGACATTTATGTTAACATTTTTACTGTATTAATTTAGATTTTTTTCAAATTAAAAGTCCCTAGAAGTGTATGATTCAACTTTTTCCCATGGTCTAGTGTTAACAAAGTTAACAGAAATCTCAATAAATCATAATATTGAATCACAATACTTGTAGAATCGCAATACTTAAAAATCGCAATACATATCGAATCGGCATCGTGATAGTATTGAGTTGGGAGATAGGTGTATTGTCCCAGCCCTAGAATACAGTGTGTCCATTTTACAGTGAATGGACATTGAGGCCAACCAGCATCCACAAAGATTTACTTACTGATCCAGTATAGAGAAGTCAATCTATGTCCTTCTATAGTAAATAAATACAAAATAAATCACCATTGGATTCTATTGCCTCATAAAACCACAGTGATGTATGTAGGCTTAGCAGGTATCTTACAGCTAGTGTCTTAATAAAGTGTGGGAGGGTGGGGCTGGCCTTTAAGATAATGTAGTCCACCTTCTCTTTGATCCTTCAGGGCGGGGGACAGGCGCGTGTTGAGCAACACCACTCAACCTCATCTTTATGGTAATGTCACTCGTTACGGCCGTGACCTTGAAGGCACAACATGAGAACATGTGTTTGTTTGTATGTGCAAAGCATGGAAAACTGTGGTTGTGTGTATGTGTTTGTCAGCGTGGAGCTACGCAGCTCATGTGGAGGCATTATGCAGATATATCGCAAGCCTTTGGCATTCACGAATCCCAGATTATATACCCCACACCACTGTTACGAGTTATTACGCTTCCTGCGCCACCCATCACTGTCTGGTGCATATGAAGTCATTCAACATGTCCCTTTGTCTTTGGCTCTCCCTCTGCTGTGTTTTCAGTGTCCCCGCATGCATCAATGTCAGCCGCCCTCCCCACCGGCTTCTGATTTATGAATCCTATCCTGGTCTGTCATTACTGCCTCCAGAAGGGCGCATTTATGGACCAATATGTCGAGTCTGTCAGCGGGAGAATCGCCTCATGTCCACAAATATCATGAATATTCTTCTGACAACCTGTGGCCTGCAGCATCTCACATTTAGATGATACAAGATATATTAAGTTACATGAAATTCTGGGATATTTCATTTTGTAGATAGATAAATTATTTTGGCAGAAGCCCTCCTACAAAAGCGATGTTTCATAGGAAATATTTCATACATCGCACTCTCTCTAAAACATACTGTAACAGCTATAATGTGATACGCCTTTCTGTTTGTTGTTCAAACATCCTAAAATAAGACAAAGCCTTTGGGGGCTTTCCGCTCAAGATATTGTTCGTGGAACAGGTAACATCTTCCTCTTTTGCGCTACTTTTTCTGTGTCTAGCGCATCAAACAACATTTCCTCAGACAGTTTCCCCTGCCAGCTGCACATCCCGACCATCATCCCCAGAGTGGTGGGCATTAGGACAAAAGGGCAACCTGAGCTCTAAAAATACAGCGAGCTCCATCAGTCTCCGGAGCTTCTTTAATAACACTAACCCAGGGCGTGATGCAGTGTAATTATCACAGGCGGAGGCTCCAGGGCAGAGCTGGAGACAGACACTGCACACAGCTATCTATCCATCCGTCCATCTATACATCTGTACATTTACTTAAGTGTTGTACTTAAGTACAATTTTAAGGTACTTGTACTTTACTTGAGTATTTCCATTTTCTGCTACCTTATGCTCCTACTCCACTACATCTCAGAGGCAAATATTGTACTTTTTACTCCACTACATTTATTATATAACTTAAGTTACTTTGCAGATTCAAATTAATAACACAAAATATTATCAACAAACAAATTATGATGTATTAAATTGGATAAAGGTAGGACTTTATTGATCCCTTGGCGAAATTCACAAGCTACCCGACAGTGTGTATGATAAAAACACAAATAAGCTCCAACTTTATCAGCTTCAACATTAAAGTAATGTATATTTTAATGCATCAATTATTATAATTCAGTAATATAATATGTATTATTCTGAAATGGGCCACTCTGCATATTTTTTACTTTTGGTACTTTAAGTATACTTTGATGTGTTGTACTTTTACTTAAGTAAAATTTCCATCCATCTATCATCCATCTATCTATCTATTTATCCATCTATCCATCTATCAATTCATATATCCATCTATCATCCATGTATCCATCCATCCATCCAGCTATCATCCATGTATCCATCTATCCATCCATCTATCATCCATCTATCTATATATTTATCCATCTATCAATTCATATATCCATCTATCATCCATGTATCCATCTATCCATTGATCTATCATCCATGTATCCATCTATCATCCATCTATCTATCTATTTATCCATCTATCCATCTATCAATTCATATATCCATCTATCATCCATGTATCCATCTATCCATCCATCTATCATCCATGTATCCATCTATCTATCCATCTATCATCCATGTATCCATCCATCCATCTATCATCCATCTATCATCCATGTATCCATCTATCTATCCATTTATCCATCTATCCATCCATTTATCCATCCATCTATCCATCTATCTATCCAGCATCTCCATTTATCCATCTATCTATCCATCCATCCATCCATCCATCCATCTAATGCTTCGTGCTCATACTTCCACTAAGCATTGTTTTTTCCTGTATCCTCGATCCATTTTCTGTCTGAAATTGCCTCCCTGAAGTCAATGCATTATTTTCATAGAGTTTCATTTCACTTACTTAGTCGTAGACTTCCCTGTCAAAACAAAAATGAGTCTTTCTCTCTTTATCTTTTTGTATCTGTGTGCTTTTTTTGTGTATCCATGTGTGCACATCTGCCTATGTGTGTGTGTGAGATCCTGCAGGCTTACTTTATCCCCACATGAACTGAAGCCTTAGAATAGAAAAGTGGTCATTTGTGAGGGCAGCATCTGTGCGCGCCCATCGGCCTGCTTATTTGTGTGTGTTTGTATGTAGTGTGTGTGCACTACCCAATGTATGTCCCAAGGTATTATAATATTAGAGCATATTTATGCACACCGCTGCAGTGTGGAGTTCACTTCAGGCAACTCTCTTCCAGGTACACTCTATTAGCAATCCTGTTGTTGCTTGGATGTCCGTGATCTTATTTTGCTCTCTCACCCCTAACTTTCTTTAGAGGCCTGGATAACAGAGAGGTTTGTTTCAGTCTTGTTTGAAAATTGATCGTGAAAAAACCTTCTTGCATTTTGTTTTTTTTACCAGACAACCTGTGAGAGGCTACCTAAGGTTAGAACCAAACCACACCTGCCCAGGAGAACCCAGCACCAGCAGCACTGATGAAATATTCAACAACTCGCCAAGCCCTGGCAAAGAATGGAAAAGACAGATAGCCGCAGGTTTGGTGTCATCACTTCACCTTGCATGCACGCAGGTTACAAAAAGCACAGACATCACATGCACGGAAAAACCTTAGTGCGCTTACCGCTTCAACACACACCAACCTTGTCAGTATTTAATGTCTCGTTCTCTCCCAGGGCGGTATCAGCTGTCATTCAGAGATAATGTCTCAGATGTTTCCATACCTTTCCCTGTCCACACGCATTCACCACACTGACGCAGACACAATGGCCTAGAAGATAGAACCAATGATATCCTCGCTCCGCTATTCAGCCTCTGTCCTCCTCTCAAAGACTCGATTATGTGTAACCCAATAGGCACAACACCACAAGCTTGGACCCATTCACCGCTGTTTCCGACAACCTAGAAGACAGAATGCTATTCATCCACGGGCTCATGCCAGACTGTTTTTTTCAACCCACCCACCTACCACGGGTGGCATGGGCAAGATAGTGTAATTGATCTGTCAAAAGCCTCATGCCAGAGGGCTGCATTTGGGAATCAGACGATCCTTCTCAGTTGCTGTCGGCAGCGCGGCCCTTGATCAGGAATCAGGCCAGCTATCATCTGTAACAGCAGAGATAGGATTGCTTGCGACGTCATGTTGCGTCCATGACAGCCAAGGAGAGGTGGACTCGCCGCCTTCTTCAAACGCAACGTCTTTGAAGAGGCATTTTCTGCTCTTTCCTCCAAGTGGTCCGCATTAAAACACACTGCATCGACTGTCTTTTCTCCCAGCCGGCATGCAGAGAGTGAAGAGGGACAAAGGCCTAGTCAGAATGCTTAAATCTCTTGATCAAGGGCAACATGTTGTTTATCTTTAACTCTAGATATAAACAACATGTTGCCCTTGAACAAGCTTTAGATTCTATAGCTTTAGCTCACCACATAAATGTTTAAGAGCTCATACCTCACTCAAGGCTGGGCTTTAGTGGCATAACGACATGTTATGTTATATTTAACAGTTTTGTTCCTATAGTGTGTGGAGAGCAACGATTTGGCCAAAACAGCCACCACACACTAACAGATTCCATTCATGAACGAGAGTCTCAACTAAATGAAAAAGGAAATCTCGCAAAATATTTCGCGATCAAATGTGACATTAGTGTAAAGGCCCAGACACGCCAACCCAACATCAAAGAATTAGCGGCGCCGAAAGGCCACCAGTTGCGTCGCCTCACGTTGCCTGTGTTTTGGCCAAAATATTGCACTTGAACACACCGCACAGACTATAGCCGACTGCCAACTACAACGTTCGTTCTGCACCTGCTCTCTCCCTACCAGCAGGTCACGGTAGTCTGTATTTGTTTAAGCTGAACCGTCAATCAGAGTGATTTCTCTCACCGACAGGTGCCGCTGCCGATTCCGAAAAAACTCGGACACGGGCGGAATAGAGCCGACGGTACGGGACACACTGCAAAAACAAGGTATAATGTGTCAGGGCCTTAAACTAACATGGCGGCTGCACATGGTCGTCCGTCATGACATCCTTCTTCAGTCAGCTTGGTTCCCAATTGGCTATCTTTCTTTCCCACATGACTGCATCATCGGCTCTCCTGGGGGTTCCCCGCACACAACAGGATATCTGATGGTAAATATTGAATGTTTAATATTTGCATATATTTTGAAATTGGTGCAGCCAGGATGGACCTCCGAGCCGATCGGGGGATATAAAAAGCACTCTTAAAAGAAAGATAATCTGTAGAACCATCAAAAAATCAGGGCTTTGCTGGCCGTTGTCAGGAGAGGGGAATCGGGCCCAAAATCGGCTTTATCCTTGTGTAGTGTGTGCCTGGCATTATTCTCCTTTTGATAGGATTAAATTTCATGCTGGCCCTAATTTTATACCACGACAAGATTGTTTTCCTGTTTTATTTAGTTCATTTTACACCGAGACCAACACATTTATCATTTCTGAACTTTTTCTGCGTGGAGCGTCAAACAAATTCTCTGTGAGCTGATGGGATCAACAGTAAATCCACATGAAGCTGATTGGCAGCAGCTCTGCACACATCTGGAATACCAACACACTTGGAGGCTGTTAAAGTTAATGTAGATCTCTAGATGGTTGAGATAAACAAAGCTGATATTTGGTGCAGCTAATTGATTCCTTATCAGGTTTTTATCAGATCGCTCTGGCATTTTGAACTTCTTTTTTTCATCTCTTCCCATCTCCCGGCTCAGTCTAGCGGCCCGGGACGCACCTTTCTGGGCATCAGAGTTAATATTCAAATCACTTCATTTTCATGCAGGTTTTTCAGCCTCAAAGGACCTCCCACTTGCCCGTTCAGCTTTTTGAACAGATAAAACCCTTGGAAAATCATGAGAGAATATTAATGGGAGAAAGTGATTTCAGAGCTGAGTTGAATGTAGAATGACGTGAGTGATAACTATCATGCGATAGTCGCTTTCTCATGCCTTATTACCCTTTCTCTGTCATGACTGTTCTCTGTTGTGACTATGTTTTCCCAAATAACAACATAATGGCAAAATCAAATCAACTTTTACTAGAAGGAATATCATCCTAATGAACAGCTTTGTTCCACCATCAGTAATTTATAGCATTTATCTCATATTTCCGGCAAACGCTGAGCCAAATGTGGAGAATTCGATGAAGGAGAGAGAGAAAAACTATGTAGATTGCTGACTAAGTGGTCAAAGAAGTGATTCTGAACTGAGGCTCAGTCATTATTTGCCAATTTAGATTCCCCTCAAGGCAAATGTGGGAAACACTCTGATGCAGAGTGGAAAGCTGAGATTAAAGTCAACCAGCAAAAAGGACAGAAATACGGAACTGAAGAATCACTTCATTATGCTTATTATCTTTATTTGCGCAGAGTTTGGAGCTCATTCTTATTTGATTGCTATTTTATTATTACATTTTAAGTCTAGTTATATTTACACTGTATATACATACAGTATTTTTCCAGTGATACTTTTATTTCATAATGAAACTTTTTTTAAACACCATCTTGAGCTGTCACCCATCAACCAATCACATGGCCCAGCCGCTCGAAGTAGGTTGTCAGCTACACTGCCTATGATGATAGTTCACCAGCTAAGAGGAGGGTAAGGATTAGTTGCAACATAGTTTGATCTTCCAGTTCTCTGGTTCTGCCTTAGACTAGTTTTCTTCATGTTAATCAAACAGATCCTTCGCTGTCTCAATTGGCAACTCAGCTTTTGTTTCCTGTTCTCCACCAAGGGTCTATTCTTGGTCCCATCATCTTCTCCATCTGCATACATGGTCCCCTGAAGTCACATTATTCAAAAACACAACATCTATTGTCATTGTTATGCTGATGTTATGCAGATCTACTTCCCCCTGGAGCTTAATAACAACAATAAACTAACTGACCTCAACAACTGCCTTCAGGACGGAAAATCAAATGGCTGCAAACTTTTTTCAACTCACTATAGACCACAGTATTTAAATCATATGCAAAGAAATCTTAATCATATTCAATTCAGCAAGACAGCACCATGACTTGTTTACTATTTGTCCCCACCAAAGTGTGATATATTAGGATTATTAACACACATCTAATGTGTTTCTATTAGCAGTAGGCACTTAAATTTGATTTTCTAAATGTTTCTTCATCGCCCACATGTTAAAAGTAATTTCTGCACCGCTGCTGTTATGGCAACAAAACGTTACACCATGTGTCATCTGAGGTTTTTTATTCAGCTGTTTTATATTTTCTTTCCACTTGACTGCCATGTATGAGTAATAAAATGGTTTAAACTAATGTTACAGTCTGTAACTGTTATACAGTCTGTAAATCATTTCAATTATTTCCCTTGCGTCACACTCATGCAAAACGTTTTGCCAGTGATTATCTTAACTGCATATTACTCCAGTGATGAAATAAATCCGTGTCATAACCATTTTAAGTTTTAAATCAAGTACTTAAGTAAAAATACTGATCCTCCAGTTCGAGGAAAGTGTTGCTGTGACATGTGATTAAATTAATCATTCACATCAATCCTTTTGAAATTGAGGTCCAGTATTTTTCTGATCTGCACTCTGACAAACAGGATCTATTACCTTGTTACATCTGTTTGTTTATAAGAGAAGGTGAATGAATAAAGTATTGAAATATTAACCAGACACATTTCTGATATTTATTTGGGGTTAATCAATTTCTTGTATTAATCAAGAGTTTAAAAAAGGCATCTTTATAATAATAGATAAATGAGTTGTTAGATTAATAGACTAATCGAAAAAATAATGGTTAGGTGCGGCCGTACTTCTGGACAAAGTCTGGCGTCTGTTTGACCCATCCACCACTCCGACCTGCTCCCTGGAGTCGTCAAAAACTAATCCGCGACAAAAGATTTGTTTCCCTAGAAACGTAATTCACAATGCACTTTTGTTGTATGGGAACGTCATTTTAGGAGGCTGCTCAATCAGGTCTACATTGTCTATCGAGGTTTTCAAGAATCAACTTAAAATGTACTTTTATTTGTTGGAAATGTAAGTGTACCTAACATAAACTGCTCCTGTATTTCTTTAAAGCCTCTGGGTGTAAGGTGTAATTGTTGACTCTATTTATGTTTGTTTTCTTCAGAGAAGTGTGTAAAGCACTTTGGATTAACTGAGTTGTGTGTAAAGGGCTGTGTGAATAAAGTTGAGTTGAGATTCTCTTCATGTTTCTGTAAAGTTACTTAAATAACTTGAATGACACTCGGAGATTGCAGACCTACGCCCCCCTCCCTCTCCGTTCAGCTTACGCCATCATCTACATGTATTTTTGTTTATGTTGAGATCAGCTGTACGTAGCGGAGCATCGGAAAACACTTCATTCAAACTGGACAGAAACAAAATAAAACTCACCTAAACCGTCGTCGTTACTCTTTCCAACAATCACCAAGTGTGCTTTGGTTGAATTCAACTGTAATTTTACAGAGTTTAATGTGAAAAAAACGCTGATTCTACAGTTGTTCCCCCCCATGACCCCACCCCCCACTCTCTCTCTGAAGGAAGAAGGCAGGGTCATGCATCATCAACGCGTCATCAGTTGCACTGCGCATGTGTTATACCCAGAGGTCTTAATGTTCTGGCTGATCGTAATGCTTAAAAAAATTCCTGAAAAATCCAGATTGCCACCAAAATCTAATGGATTGGTCATTGTGCCACATCCCACACCTCCAAAAAACTTCATTCAAATCCATCGCGGACTTTTGGAGTAATCCTCCAAATGGACAAACCAACAAACCAACAAACCAACGTCAGTGAAAACATAACCTCCTTCCTGGGCCTTTGACCTTGGCGGAGGTAAAAATACAATCTCCACTGGTAATCTCTGAAACAACATGTTCAAATCCTCACACTGGAATTGCCGTGCATACATATTCCAGCAGCTGAGCTACCCATGGCCCAGGTGAGGCTGTTTATTTTCAACCCACTTACTGGCATCAAAAATAATTAAAGAAAGGGCAGCTTCAATGAGCACTTCCCATCTGCCTGTGGAGAGGAAATGACACATTTAATATCCTGCTCATGCTAGTATAGCAGATGTACAGCTCCACCTCATGTGCCGGCTGCCACAGAGAGGGAGGCTCAGATCCGATTAGAGAAGACGTTTCATTTGCAGAAACACCGATATAAACAAGACATTGTAAAAACTTCCTAAGCGACGATGAAAAGCGCCAGAAACTAAACTGTCACATGATGTCTGATGCCGGGGAAACAGCAGCCTTCATTCAGGGTGATAAAGTGACTTAATATCCACAGTGTCTGGGCTGCTCTGTTCAGTGGTGCCAGGAACAATTACCGTCATCAATAAATGATAAATGCCAGAACAGAAGAGAGGCTATTTCTCCACTGAGGAGCTGGATCTCAGTACTGATGGATACGGGACTCTCTCTCTCCTCTGCTCTCGGTGATAAGTTGAGACGTTGGCGCGGAATGGAAAACTAATTCATTCGGGATAATGATCAGGACGAAGTGCCGATAGCGACGGCACCAGTCACAACAGAATTAGAATAATGATCCATCCACGTGGCAGCGAATTGTAGCTGTAGTTGCCTTTTCGCTAGCTTTAGCTTGCATGCAAATACAATTAACAAAAACTTTATTGTTGTATTGTTTGCAACAGGGTTAAATGATACAACCAAGAGTCACCTCAGATGACTGCATCAATAGAGCCAAGACTTATGGTGAAACATCACAATGTACACAGTCACGCTAAAGTGAAGAACAATTGCACTTTCCTGTCCTTAGAGACCAATACCAATACCTATCCTGATGGACTGTGTCGTGTACATATTGTACCTGCTCAGCACAGGTTGTTTTCCACGTCACTGTATTTGTTTCTACTTCTCCCGAGGCAGTCACTACTATACAATAACTATTTCAGCTCCCGCTTGGTTGTATGGGAGGTGCAGTCTGGCGTTATCATGGCTGTGAGCTCAGTTCAGCAATTAGTGTGCTCACTCAACGCAGCGGTAGAAGCAGCGAGGTACAAGTATACGCTGTCTTTGAATATAGATGTGTGAGGGACCATAGCGAGTACAAAAGAACATCGATATGATCAACACTGCTTGAAAATCGAAAAAAAAGAGTAGTGTGTGTGTCTTTTTCTCTCTCTCTCTCGGCCATGTAGAACAACTAAAAAACCACGAAACATGTTTTAAATGGCCATGCAATAGCCTACATTTGAAATGAATAAGTGGTGTAAAAATAAAATAATAGTCTGGTCAGTCTGATTTCCGTGTTTGTCAAATTCAAAATGGTGTTGTGTGGCTCGTATAGGGCTGCAGTCTACCAAATAGCTTGAAGCTTCATTCATAACGTTGACATTCAAATTAGTATTAATACCATACCGAAACATTATGCGTAGTCCACCTTCTCGCCCCCTCTCTGTCTCTCTATCTTCCTCAAACACGCACACACTCACAGCGAGCGCGGCGCCGTGCTCCTCGTCTCTGTAATTATCTTAGTCTGAAGTCCAAAAGTCAAACTGTATTGAAGAAACATAGGTGTAATCATTATTTATATCATCATTATATTGGTTTGGTTTCACATTTACAAAGTCAAGTTAGTTTCAGGTGATTATACACTAATGAAAACATAGTTGTGAATATTATTTTACATTTCTGCTAATAGATCCCCCGAAATTCTACACACTGTTTGTTTAACTCTAAGAGTTAGAGAGAAGAAAAGAAAAGAAAAGAGCTATCACAGTAACAGCTACACTTGTGCATATTGATGCAAATTCATCAAGTTGAGTGCCTTTGAACACAACATCTGGAGATGGGAATGAAATGGACCTACATGTGTAACGCGCATGTAACTGAGGTGTTGCTGCGGCATAGCGCTTGGACAGAAAAGGGCTGTAATTTGTGTCACAGACGTGTGAGATGCACCTCACCATTCCCTGCCACCTACCTCATCTCTCTGTGGGAGCAGCCGCCTATCCAGCAGACAGATATTTGTCATTTCAATCCATAACATGTCTCAGTACATCTCATCTCACACAGGCCGCTGGTTAATGAGATCTGTCAACCATGTGCTCACGCCCTGCACATCTCTCATTCTCATACAATATATATATATACACACAAACACACACACACACACACGCACTTCTTTGTCCTTACTAACTTCTCAGAGTGTACCTGTACCTCATATAACACAGCTGCTGTTTTATCACCTCGGTGTGTATTGTGTCACGGCCACATTTCCGCTACTCTGACATTGGAAAATTAGACCTGACACACTTTAATATTTGATAAAGCGTATTTACTACTGTGCTGGTACACTTGGGCACTAATATAGTAGCTGGAAGCTAGTAACTTGATGAAAAACTTAGTGTTGTTCTGCACCACCCCTCTCAAGTTATAAATCAACCGGAGGACTGTCATTTGCTTTTATTGACCAAAACCATTTTTCCTCTATTTCATTAATTTTAAATGAGGCCTTATTCACTTTAGAGCTTGCTTTGGGAACCATGTTTTATATTGTTTCCAGCGTTTTCATATTCAAACGCACAAGTTCCAGCACACATTAGTCATTTTTAAAGCCAACCGGTGACATATGCTGTACTGTTTTTCCCAAACTACTTTTAGAACTAGTTTACAGTGCATTGTTTCAGATATTGAACGGCCATTTTGGGTCTGAAACCATTCCCCAAGCCTGCTGATCAATATGGTCGAGTGTCACCGGTATTGACTACGGTGTGAATGACCCTCATGGCCATTTCGGTGCCTGCCCTGCAGCTTTCTGCTGCTGTTTCATTCTTGAAACCATTTGCACAACACACACGTCATCTGAACGTGTCCCTCGTCAGTCACACATGTGCCAGTGCAGCGCTACACTTTAACCGCTCCACAGACATTTTTTGTGGTTCACTGAGGTGGCAGGCTGTTAAGTTTCCACATCACTGCCCCAAAGGAGCAGAAGTCACCGCTGACAATTGAATGTGGTTTGTGGTAAGCAGAGAACATATATGGTCAGTGGAGGGAAAATTAGGGTAACACTTCATGGTTATTAGGTGATAACTAGCAATTAATCTCTTTGAAATTTCTGTGGAGTTACTGCCAAATCACCCCAATATTTACCTCAAAATTTTCGAAAATTCGTTTATTATAAACATGATTTAATAATTACATGCTAAAATAGCATATAATGGTTAAAATAGGGCCCTTATGCTTGAGAAGCGGCGGTGCGCTGCTCTTCATCGGAAGTGGAAAACCAAAACTAGTAGAAGACACTTGTGATCAGGCACAAATCTTATTGTCTACACAAATGTAACCTGGTAGCTGATGTAATGATTCAGGGAGTTTTTCTTTTTTTAAATTTCAAATAAGTTATTTGCTAATTATTATCTATTTACCAGCAGACATGGAAATAACTTTGTATTCGTTTCCTGAAAATGTATTAAATAAATTACCAGCTATTTATTATTGCTTATTGGGAAATAGCAGAATATAATTATTAAATTATATTTATAATAGATATAAAATAATAATAATAAAAGTCCAGAGTCAAGTCCCAAGTCAAGACAGCCAAACAAAGTGATTTTTTATACATTTTGAGGTAAGTATTGGGATAATTTGTGAATAATTCCAAAGAAATTTCAAATAGGTTACTTACTAGTTCACCTAATTACCATGACATTTGTGGACCTGTAAAATGAAGTGTTACCAAAATTAGCTTGTGCACATGAATAAAAACCAAAGCTGGGAAAAAAAACACACAAAAGTATCCCAGCTGTCTTGGACCTGGTATGCGACTGCATGTGTTGTCCAAGTAATTAATGCAAGCCGCCAGTGTTTTGGCCTTTTGTCAACATGGAGTTTCCTTCAGCTGACATTGAGGAAATGCCAATTCTGAGTGTAACTCATAAAGCTGGATATCTTCCTCGTGTAACAATGAACTTTCGTTAATTTGAGAGCAATTGTTGCACCCCTGCCATATGGGCAGACTGAACGTGGTGTGGCTGTGAATAAAGACAAGGGTAACACACACACACAACACACACACACACACACACACACACACACACACACACACACACACACACCGAGCTCCTGAGTTCCTCATTATATTGTATATAAAGTGAGGGAAAGAGATGAACCAAAGAGGACTTCTACTAATAGAGCCTTTGTTGAGAATCTCGTGTTACGAGTTGTGGAAAGGTACTAAGTACATTCACTCAAGCATTGTATTTACAATAAGTACAATTTGGGGGTACTTGTACTTTACTTGTGTTTCCATTGTATGCTACTTTATACTTCAATGACATTGTTGTATATACTGCATTACATTTATCTGACAGCTGCAGTTACTAGCTTCTTTTGAGATTTTATATAATATATATATATATATGTATATATATATATATATAATAACAAAAAAAACAACATAATAAACTTCTAAAATGCAATACATTTTTAAAAATAAAACCAGTGGTTTCCAACCTTTTTGGCTTGTGGCCCTTCACAAAAAAACTGTTGGTATCAAGGCACACTCCTAGGTTGGGAATCACTGGACTAAATTAACTTATATATACCAAACATACCATAAAGTAGTTAACAAACTAATAATGTGATATATAGTAATATATTAGTTACAGGGACCACAGTGCTTTGAGTTCTTCTTTTTTTTTCTATTTTAAGTATATTTAGTAGATAAAACATCTGTACATCTTGTATTTTCGCATTAATGTGAAACCAATGTGTTTCCTATTTTTGCTCTTCTCTTAGGTAAGACAAAAACCACACGAGTTGTCAAGAGCACTCTTACCAAGATAAGAAAAAAACAGCTTGTTTTCACAGCCCACAAATTGTTTGTCAAACATAAGTTTTAATTTTGAAGAACATAAAAAAAAATGCATGGATATCATAGATTGGATTATTACATTTGTGGGCTAAAGAAATATTATTGGTCCACTGATCCCATTAAGATAAAAACCCTTGGATGATGTTGCGTGCGTACAGCTTCTGAACCCAGGCCTTTGATGTTCCTGTAACGCCAGTGCTAACACTCTGGAAAAGTTCCAGTTCCTCAAATGGCCACTTGAGGCTGGCACTAAAAGTTAGTCAATCCCCACAGAGCCCCATGTTAAAATGCCTGACTTTACAGCAGAAATAAACATGTTTACAGCCTGGTACAAAAATCGGTTTTGGTCTCCATAGCTTATATCTCCGTTCATGACACCTGCACTTGGGTGAATCTTTATATAACTCGCCCGTTCATATCATATTAAGGCTTAAAGGTATGCAGAATTGAGGGTGTGGTGCCGTACCTGGTCGCTAGCTGCTAGCTGTCTGGTCTGCAGTGTCACCCGGTCCCGCCTCAGCTTCACCGACGATCCACTACTTTGCCCATTTTTTTGGATTAGTCGGCTGTGTCGTCACTGCCAAGATGGAGATGTCTGGAGCCACCCGCTTCTTCAGCTTCACAACAGCTCTTCAGAAACCTATAGGTGACGCCACGGAGACTGCGTCCATATTTCATACAGTCTATGGTTGTACAGTGCCGTGACAGTACATGATGGTAAACATGTTTTAATAAAGCAGGTTTACAAGTCTTTTTTTCGCTCTCTTTTATGTAAGTCAAGACTGTGTGATTGTCTCTCAGGAGAAAACCCATCAAACATGTGTGATTACACACACACACACACACACACACACACACACACAATGCACACAGACCTGTCACTCAAGTGCAGGGGAAAAGAAATGAATTAAACATCTCAGTCAGTTCTACTTTCTTTCCACCCGTCCATTTCTACAGTTACTACACTGGTAGTTATTTTCCATTCTGGGATTGGAGTTGTTTGCGTTAGTCATGCATGTGCACATATGTACTGCTGCAGGCTGACCATGAACCATGCTTCTGCATTTATTCAAAAACATTGTATATTTAAATATTATATAATGAGCGTTAAATAAAAACAATGACATATTCAGAAGGAGATGCCTGCAGTGGATGCGATGTGGATCATGATTTAATTTCCCCATGGTCTAAATCAGAGTCCTTGGAGACTGTTTTGATGGACAACCACACTGCGAGTTGTTTATGCTCCAATGAAATAGATTTCATTAGCAGACTTGATACAGCTGTAAAAGGAACTACTGTTTGTTCCTGTGGAGGGAGCCCACCGGCCAAACTGATAACTGTGACAGTTATCCACTCCGTTCTGCTCTGAATGCCGGGACATGAACCGAAATCCTATGAATATTCACAAGCATGGTATGGCCCTTAAAGGCCAGTCAGGGCTCTGTTTTGCAGCCAGTGCTCTTGGCAGCGAATGACAGCGTCTCACTCCATCTTCATCCCCAGTGCTAGGTGATTATCAGAGGCAAAATGGATACAGCACAACAGCCTCTGTGTCAGCTGTTAACAGATGATGAATTGCATTTTCTCAATGCTTTGCATCATTATATAAACGACAGTTGAGTGTGAAGCAAATGTTATGTGGTTTCATATGCACAAAGACTCATGGGAGGATTCACATTACACAGCATACAGGACGCATGCTTTTTAGGGTGGGTGGGTGTGCATGTGGATGGAAGATAAAGGGTTCAGTATTCACAGTGACACAATAGTCTAACCACTGCACCACAAAAAGCAATGCAGCCTCATTATGTGACACTGTCTGCTGTTGCAGTTTCACATACAGGGGCCAATGTGTTTTAAAAACACACACATGTAATGCATTTCATTCATTTGTCCTTCAGTGTGGGTGTTCTGCGCAGGCTTTGGCCTAACACAATAAATAGGAGAGTGAAGGGGGGACAAATTCAATTTCACCTCTCTTATACCTACACACTTGCAGTGAAATGAGGACACACATAACAAAAGAGGTCTGATACAAAAAAAGTCACCCTTTTTTTATTAGATTTCCATTTGGGCTGGCGTGTGCGGGCTGCTACACATGTGGAGACACGTCCACACACATAGCAGTGAATTATTCAGGTTGAGAACTGAGAAGCAGATAATTACTGCCTCTGAAGAATATATATAAATGGGTTTCGTGAAATGATAACAAAAAAAAAATGGTTTGGGTTTATCTTCAGGGAAGCTTCCATGTGTAGCACAAATCAGCCTGCCAGGCCGTACCATCAGCCAGTGCTGCAGGTGTGTAGCGACTCCTACAAGAAAACATCAGAATCAGTCTGTTTACATTTAAGCAACTAACCCCTCTTAAGGCGGTAGGTATTATGACTCTTTCAAATAAGGAAGTCATGTGATGTTATTTAGTATGTACCGAAAAAGTTGGTCTAATTGAGGTCGGGGTGGTTAATCATCAAAACATCCGACTATAACACAGGAGATCGATTTTGTTTCCTGTCTCCAACCACAAGTCAATGTTGGTTTCTTATAACCATGACCTTGATTACTCCCTAACCTTAACTGCGTGGTTATTATTGTAACCACGATGATGAAGGTTCCCTAACCTTAACAAGTACTTTCGACCTAAACTCATTTCGCCACTTGTTAGCAACCGCCTTTTTTAAGATATATAAAAGCTTCAATATTCTCAAGTGGGATATTTACTGCTGTGTTTTATAACGTAGAACAAAATGTTCTCTTCAGCTTGTGTGAACCACAGACCTTATTTCAGGCATCTAACCAAAAATCCATTAAAAAATACCCATTGAGACTTCCAGACGAGGGAAGCGGAAGTGCTAAAATGCTAACTCATTTCCAGGTTTTAGGACTCATTCCTGCACCACTCTATCTCCTAAGCAGAACATTTGGTCATTGTTTAGATGAACATTCATTTCTGTCTCCTAATGTCAAAAATGTGTGTTAATACTGTTCAGATAATCCCATAATCTGTAATATCACAGTTAAAATAGGGAATTAGGAGAAGACACATTACATTTCCTGATAGATTTAAATGCTATTACAACACCAGTCACACATACTTAGAAGAAATGTTCAGTATGTGCATTTTCTCATTATAAAACTAGAAATCATCTTGCGATGAGATCACACCAGCCGCAACACCAAATCAGGCCGGGGATGTAAAATGGGTCCAACTTCCTACCCCCCTACTTCCGGCGCCCTTGCTCGGACAGCACCCATCTTCCAGCTCCGCCAGTTTCGTGACTGTGTCTTGTGACACTATCACGATGACAACATGTGTCCTCAGACGGAAATATAAACACCTGACAAGGTACTCAAAACCTCTTCTGTGGTCGTTCCCGCTACAGCAGGCGTCTCCAGGACCACATTGGGCCACGATGACACACACACACACACACACACACACACACACACACACAGACTCACAAGGGTAAAAATAATACCAGCGTCGCTGTCGCGGCTGGTAATAAAAACAGGTTTCAGTCAAGCAACTCACATACCAAATATGAAAGATTTTCATTTGGAATAAATGAAATGCAGATTGTTGTTTTGAAGAAGGGATGTGTTTTGATCACTGCCTGTGAACATCATTTTACAGCCAAAGCAAAAGCAGAGCGTGTTCAGTCAGTCAGCCCTCTTGGGGAACCTTGATAGAAAAAGCAAAGCCCCGCAGGTGGATGCTGCGGTGAGGGAAGCAGCAGCAGAGAGCGAGCAAGTGACAGTGACGATTTAAATAGATAGTTGTTGATGACAAGACGAAAGATTTAGGACTTCATTGAACTGTTTCATGAATCATCAGCAAATGAATGTAGAGGGACTCAACGACATCACCTGAAATAGTTGATTATTATATGGTATTTGGCATAGCGTTGGCTTGTCTATGCTATCCAATTCAAGTCAGATTGCCAGATTATAATTACATGCTGCTGAATACACCACTTCCCTCCTGCAGCCAGGGAAGATCTGCTGCTTTATCCCTGAGAACATATGCTGCAGTGTCAAAATGTTTGATAGTCAGGAAGGGTTGATTGCTGTGTGTGTACAGGAACTGTGTTATTTAATGTTTGATACAGTGACTGCCCAGATGCTGAGGCCCGAGGAGCTTTTCCATCCATCTTTGTCATTCATCCAATGTTAGATTGAGCGTCTGTAAAGCTGTACTCTACAGGAAGAATGGGGTGTAATGACCACATCCTTAAACAGCAGCCATCATCTATAAATGGACTAATGGAGATTCTCAACATTTTGATAACTGTGGCAGATCTAGGACATCATTCACATCAAGTGCTGTAATTTCCCCCCCTGGTATTTTCTCTGTCATTACCAAAGCCCCTCTCGACTATTGTGATGTATTCCTGGAGTGAGAATCAGTTTCCCCCCGCTCTCAGATCTGTATTCCTAACTGGTCTTTTCGCTTTAATATTCACCAAACATTTTGAATATACCATGAGGCTTGTGCTGCAGCTCGACGGCTCTAATTGCAGAGATATAATGTTCCTCATAAGATTTATGAGCTATTAATCTGTTCATGTGGAATGATTCATGAGTCTCAGAGTTGGGAGACATATGATTAGAGTTGTTCATTTGTCATGGCTGTAGGAGACGTAAGGCTTTAAGCTAGATATTTCACCCAAACTGCCGAGATGTTGGATCCCATCCACAATACCTTCATTTTAACTTCTCAGGCTGCAAGTCATTTTCTATGGATAAGCCGGTAACATGAAGCTACAAACTGACATCCGACATTTGGCTAAAAAAATCAAAGTTGAGCTGGTCTCAACTTTTTCAGCGCTCCAATGACACGAAGAAGTCATGTTTCACCCTGTTGCGTTCGGTCTAAAAAAATGCCCTTAGCCAGTTCCCAGTGCTATTTATCGACAAAACTACGTCAACGAGCGCTTGAGCAACACTTCAACGGCGACTCGTGATATGTTAGTTGTTTATAACAAAGTCATTTTCGATAAATTTTGAGGTAAATATTGCGGTACATTTGGCAATTTTGGTAATTTGGCAGTAATTCCGAAGAAATTTCAGATTTTACTTTCTAATTATCACCTAATTACCATGAAATTTGCGGACCTGTAAAATGAAGTGGTACCAAATTAAGTTAAAATCAACTGCATGATGACTATAATCAACCTACTGGCAGTGTAGAGTAGGCATTATGTTAAGAAGTTTAACTTGGACTATTCAGACTTAAAAATGAGTTCCCTGAGGATAGAGTCCAGAGACAGTAGATGATATAAAAAAATGGTAGTTAGGTTGAGATCTCCATTGAGGTGTGATACTGCTGAGGAAAGGTTATGACCTGAGCTGATGACCGCTGGAGCCTCCGCTGCTTTCTTTACTTCTTCTGACAGCTGGAATGAAGGTCTATCACACTCTACTAAACCCCTTTATTTTACAGTGTAACCTGACACACACTCACATGCACTGTACTACTTCATTTATCGCAAAAGCACCATGACGGCGGATGTTTTCTGGCCGAGTGGATTTCAGATTGCTCTTATTCAGTCATCATACACAACCATGTTAATGTGTTTTCTGTTTGGTTCTGACCTGTTTGACAGCAGACTTGTTGACAGTGCTTGAGTCAAGTATTTCAGACTTCGTTGATGATAAAGTAGGTGGCACGGAGCAGGGTCACCATATATCACTCAGCATAAGAGAGCGCTGTTTTTTCCTACATTTGGCCTCAGGTTCAACATGTGTAGCTCGTCATTTACAGCTTCTGCTAGTGTTTTTATTCCGTTGGAGTGAATGCATTTGGCTTTTTAGCTGTGTTAACCATCATTATCTCCAGGCTTTTTACACATCAATTAAGATGATATACTGTAACACATTCAATCAATATGGATCATGATGATTGAAATGTCAAATGCACAGTCTTATGTGTCGCACAGCCAGAACAAATTCACTTGCACAATGCTGTATTTTCTCTTCAGTTAGGTTTTCCAAAGGAAAAAGACATAAAAATAAACAATTCAATAGCATCTGATGTAATTCAGCTGTGTCCACTTGCTGAGATAAAGACTGCTCATTTAGTTTACAAAAGAACACAATCGATACTCCAGCTCCTGATTCATTTCCTTCAGTTCTAATGGGAAAGGATGCATTTTATTAGGATTGCTTGATGTTGACCCGACTCCAAATACACAAGGGAGAGGAGAGGAGAGGAGAGGAGAGGAGAGAGGACAAGAGGAGAGAGGAGGAGAGAGGAGGAGAGCAGAGGACAGAGGAAGAGAGGAGAGAGGAGAGGAGGAGGACGAGAGGAGAGAGGAGAGAGGAGAGGAGAGAGGAGAGGAGGATGACGAGAGGAGAGGAGAGAGGACGAGAGGAGAGGAGAGAGGATGAGAGGAGAGAGGAGAGAGGAGAGAGGAGAGAGGAGAGGAGAAGGACGAGAGGAGAGGAGAGAGGACGAAAGGAGAGGAGAGAAGAGAGGATGAGATGAGAGGACGAGAGGAGAGGAGAGGAGAGGAGATGTATTCAGATTTGGAACAGCTTGTCAGGATGACTGCATCATATCCTGTGAGTGAAACTGCCTGCATCACTTAATATTGGTCCAAAGCTACAATCAGCATGATAGTTCAAAACGAGGGGAGCTCTCACACTGTGATAAAAACCCTCCACACTGCAGTTTAAAGCTGCTCTCTCCCTCTCTCATCTACCACTACCAACAGGCTACTGCAAAATACCTTTCAACAGTTGCTCTCTTCTCCCCAAAAACAGATAATTTATAACTGAAGAGATCTGTCGGGGCATTGTTAGATCAAACATACAAGTTTAAAGAAGCATAAATAATTCTTAGAAACACAACTTGGCATCCCATCATATTTCTGCAGCTTCTCCACCAGCAGTTTGCTAACTAACATTGACTGAGCGAGGTTGGTGTGAGCGCTGGTTCTCTAGTGGTTACTGTGGGTTACCTTTGTGTAGACTGAATAGAACATCTGTGATCTAATAATATCCCGTCTACCATGCATATTTCATGTGTTTTTGCAGCTATTTCTCAAATCTGCTTTTGGTGAGTCATTTAGTCGTACATTTGGATGTCACTACATACCTTGGCAAATCAGGTTCCATTTCCTGCACAAATTACTGCTCATGTTTAATTCACGGCCAATACACACATTCTAATTTGACCACGCTAAATTATTAAAGTAAAAGATGATAGATGATGGGAGAAGCATTAGCTCGGTGACTTAATCATGCCGAAGATTTGAACTCAGAACGTAAACTGCACATTTGGCCACAATAATTCCGATGACATATTACTCCCACTCTAATAGTTCGCCAAGACAGTGATAAATAAAGGATTATCAATTACACTGTTTAACCAATCAGTGCAGTGAATGATTAAACTCAAGTCATTCTTTGTACCACGGTCAATGACTAAGTGCGCACAGTATTATTATCATACTTGAAATCACCATCTTTGATTTTAAACACATGCTTATCCACAGTTTTTGCATTATAACTCAGATAACTAAATTATGGCAGTCAATCGATTAAAATATTTAATCACGATTAATCACCTGATTGTCCATAATTAATTGCGATTAATCGCTAATTTATCGCACAGTTTTTATCTGTTCAAAATGTACCTTAAAGGAAGATTTGTCAGATATTTAAAACTCTTATCAACATGGGAGTGGGCAAATATGCTGCTTTATGAAATGTATGTATATATTTATTATTGGAAATCAATTAACAACACAAAACAATGACAAATATTGTCCAGAAACTCTCACAGGTACTGCATTTAGCATAAAACAATATGCTCAAATCATAACATGGCAAACTCAAGCCCAACAGGCAACAACAGCTGTCAGTGTGTCAGTGTGTTGACTTGATGAATTGCCCCAAACTGCATGTGATTATCATAAAGTGGGCATGTCTGTAAAGGGGAGACTCGTGGGTACCCATAGGACCCATTTTCATTCACATAACTTGAGGTCAGAGGTCAAGGGACCCCTTTGAAGCTGGCCATGCCAGTTTTTCTTCGGCAAAAATTGCCTAAGTTTGGAGTGTTATTTAGCCTCCTTCGCAACAAGCTAGTAAGACATAGTTAATGCAAGTTGCGTTAATGCATTAAAGAAATTAGTGGCATGAAAAATGAATTTGGGTTAAAGCGTTATTATTGCTTTAACTTTGTCAGCCCTAACATAAATATTCTACGATCATTGCAGTCTAATCTTTTACCTTAGTTCAAAAATCTAATTCAGAAGTTTAAAAACTCAAGTATTTGCCTCAGTGCAGTTCAATTTGCAAACATCATAGTACGTGTCCACAGAGGCGTTTTTGGACACGAGGAGATGCCACTAGACCATAGGCACTAAGCACCTGATTGAACAAAAGCTTTCCCTCGTTGGCTGCTGCTCCCAGAGTTCAAACTGGAACCAACATGGTTGCTCGTTTGGAAACCTTTTTCTCTTATATCACAAAATAGTTGACCAAAATGTGTTTCTGAAAACATTTTATGCAAGAAATAAGGCATGAAGTTGCTGAATCCGTCTTTATTTTAGATCGACAATGCTTAGTTTAAAAGTTTCCAGAGGTGGCGAGTTGCGCCCGATGCCCCTGATCTGCATAAAGTAGCCTAGACCTCAACTTTATGCAAATGAGGAGCAACCAACGTGACGCCCCGTCACTCGAATCGCACCACTACGCTACCAGAATGCATTGCACGGCTGCTTACACAGACAATGAGTGGGAGAGTGGAAAGGACAGATTCTGTGGGCACGTAACATCAGTCAATCAGGATGAACCGGCTCATCCATGTGATTTGTAACCCATCAACAAAGCTGCACTCTCCAGCCACTCCACAGAGACTTCTGGGGCAGCATGGCAAATCATTAGTTGGCTCTAACTAACACGAACCACATCTAACAATTGTGTTTATTTCTACCTCTAGCAGGACTCCATCTATATTCTCTGTGGGTTTGAAGCCCGATGACTCCACTGACCTGCTGCAATAAGATCAGGCGGACAACTTGCCAGGCACAGATCTGATTACCTGCCACTGTGCATACAAATAAGTCAGCTGGGGTCAGAGCCTCCTTCATCCATTAATAGTGGAAAGGGAGCTAACCTCATGTTATGCCTGTCAGTACTTAGCACCCGGGTTCATGGGCATGACTAATGCAGTGAACGCTCTCAGTCTCACAGTGTTAAAACACTACGTGACAACACAAGTGTAAACCATCTGCATGACAGGTCACACAGTTAAGCTCACTTGGGAAATATAGCCAGACATGTCCAGCAGTATTGCAGCAGTATACAACTATAAATACAGAACAGAAGATTAAAATAAAAAAATTTAATAAATAAAAAAAACCACATGTATACATACATATATACATAAAGTATACACACATACACATATATATTTTTTTGTTTGCCTAAGATCTGCCTCAGCCCGTTTATAAATCATTCTGTTAATCTAAGTGTAATTAATTGCATAACTTAATTTCCGGCCTCATATTTCATCCACTTAAAACAGTGTCTTATGTACTTTGACTCTTCATTTCTAAATCTGTCTAATCTAAGTAATTTCCAGACATTTTTCTTAAAAGGACAGTCTCTTCTAAAGACAGCAAAACTAAATTGTTGTGGACACCAACAGAGGTGGTTAACCAGCCGCCTGAGCCTGTGTCTGAATGACGAGAGCAGGCCCTATGGACCCAGAATAATCTTTTTTATTGGTCAGGGACAAGTGTTGTCCCTTCCCTTCCTGGGGCAATGAGGAGCAACACAAAGGTGAGAACGACGCCATGAGTAAGTGGCGGCAGAGCTGTTGAGTGTCAAGGGAGATGGAGGCTTTAGTCATCTACATTTTCACAGTTGATGAGGTCATGACACAACCTGCACAACAGCCTTGTTGAGTTTAGCTGTGAGATGCAAAGCCAACAGAGGGTTTTCCTGTCACAAACTGGGGCAGAACAATGCCAAACCGCCCCAGGTTGTTAGTTGTCTTTGCTGACTGTACTGCCAGGTGGATTAGGTCTCTTACTCCCTCACCAACTAGCCATGCCAGGCAAAAATGAAGAAGAGGGGACTACCCTGAAAAAAGGTTTTTCTTTACACACGTACAGACTATGTCAATTATGTTAATTTGACCTCCAAGATGTCATCCAGAATCAGAAAGTCTCACCTCCGTCACTGGCCCATCGGCCATATTCAGCAGTGACAGCTAGTCACAGCTTTGGGGAGCAGTCAAAATAGTTTCAAATGAGCTGGTACCTCGAGCAGAAAGAGCCCAGCAGGCTGAGCATTTCCAGCTGTTCCATTACCCCTGGAGACCCAGGCTCAGCACTGAGACACTCAAAGCACCGCTCATGGGAATTGACAACAGTGGTGGTCAGACTGCGTTACATCAAACAAAAGCCACCCTTGAATGAAGTTGTCATCCCAGGAAATGAAGTTGAGCAATTACTGTAAAGCTCACAACAAGTAAACAAAACTCGCGAAGTGGAGAGTAGACAAAATGTCCAAAGCAAGAAATAGTAGAGGGAGAGCTGCTGCGACAGGCTGCCCACCGCTCGGCGCCCGGAAGTAAATCAAGTCAATCAATATGGAGCACAACGATTGAAATGTCAAATGTGCAGTCAATGTGTTGCACAACCAGAAACCGTTGGGTAAGACAGTTTTTCTCAATTGCTTTGGCACAATTCTGAAATAATAATGAATATGCAAACCTCCAAACCATTGGGCATTTGTTCACAACATGTTTTAGCACATCTATGCAAATGAGTGCGTAATTGTCTACAGTTTGTACAATTGAATATATCTCTTGTACTCTCCAACACATGATTGAATGAATTATTTTATTGCAAAATGAATGTTTGGGGCAATGCACAATAGTCCATTCAATTGACATGACATCACTTTAATATGGATTTTGTTGTAACACTAAACTGCCTGTCAGGTGAACTTCACTAACGAATAGGGAGTTTCTCACGCCTTCAGTCAACCAATCACACATGTGCTATTCATGAGTTTGGATTTTGCCAAACATATTTATAGAGCTTGACCACAACAGAATTACTACAATTTCTGAACATGGAGGAAGCTGACCAGGTAAATAATGAACAGGGGCAACTGCCTGCTCGAGGAAGAGGAACAGGAGTAAGGCTCTGTGGGGGTGTAGTGAGGGGAAGACAGCAGAATAGAGGAAGAGGTTGAAGAGTACCAAGAATTTTTCCATTTACTGTGGAGTAGGACAGTTACTTTACAATTTCCATGGAAATGTGAGTGCAATGCGTAATGTAAGACCTTGTACTGTTGAAATCAGCATGTGAATAGTATTCATTTAGACACACAATAGCATTCAGTTCTAGTACAATAAACATTCAGTGTCAATGAAAAAAATTCAGACCGAAAGCTGGATATAAGGAATATTTCCAGGGTCCACTGCCATACTGAGAAAACATCTAAACATTTTGACCACCATTGCTTACACAATGCCAAATGAACTTTTCATTTAGAGGGCATTACTTTTTTATATGAGACCATAGCTTTGTTTTGAAGCATTTTGGGTGAGTTATGACCTTTTTGCAGGTGAGTTATGGTGTTATGTTGTACCATATAAGCTGTTTTGACAAATACACCTAGAGCTTAGAGAATGTTGACACCGTTTCAAGAAATGAGCCAAAAATTGAGAAAAACTGTAAAATTGAAGAGAAATAAATCCCTTGCATAATGTTTTATTTTCTCTTATGTTTGGTTTTCTGAAGAAAAAAGCCAGGAAATTGCAGGAAATGAAGACTGAGGCGGTGAAATAGAAGTGCAAGCAGTCATCCTGTTGGTCACAATGAAGCAGAAATGTAATTCAAAACAGCCACATGCCAAGATAATCAAGCTTTTCCTGGCTGAAGTGTTATATAAGCATGCCTTTGTGCATGCTCCACAAAGACATGATGCTAAAGACATGTGCAGTGTAATCAGATTAATCACACAGAAGAACGTATTTGCTTAGATATTGTTAAAGACTATGGATCTTATTACCGTAATGATGCAAGTACAAAACTAATCCCTGTGTAAAACCTTAATGAGGGGAAATATGAACACTTTTGTCTATTCATTGACAAACTGAATTTATCTCATAGTCATTAACGGATTAAGTTGGAAACGTAGTATTTAATTCCACTGTTTTATATTGAAGTAGCTCATTCAATCATTGTTTTTTTACTCTGTTATTAGAGACAAAGGCACTGCAACGGATCTGGTCTCCAAAGGAAGTGAGATGGTCATGGGCTGCCTACCAATAGTCTGGTCCCTTGAGAGCCCACCAGTGGTCTTCTCCAGTGGACCAGATGCTCCTTTGGTTGCCTATAATGTGATATTTAGTGCTATTTTAATTCTACCTCCTACGTGAAGTCATTGCATGAGGAAGTTTTGGAGAAACAGTGATGCAACTGCTCTGCTGCCAGTATAGGCAATTACCTGAACTTCTGCGTCCCTGTGGTGTTGGTCAGATTAATTCCCTCACAGTACATTTTTGTGCGCAGATTCTCACCAATTTATGAACATTTCTCAAATGCAATCACGATCGAGACACAAACAACCATCTTTTTTTTTTCTGCCTACAAATGGCAGTTGTTTCAGATCATAGAGATGGACGACAATACAGCTCCCCAAAAGTGAAGCCATAACAGCTTGATCGCCCCCTGGTGGCTGGCTGCAGTATAAGCTCGCCTCCTCCATGTTAGTGGATGGGACATGGGTCAAACTAAAAAGTCAAAGTTCACATCAAATACATTTTTCCCAAAGATGGAGTCTGTCATTTTGGGTAGTTCTTATCACGCTGGTGTTTGTTCAAGTGTTCATTTTTCTGACAAGTTTGGTTTTAATGAGTGAGTCTCTCTCGCTGACAAGCTGCGGCCGTGCTTCGGCTCGCGATTGGTTCGGGCGGGTGACCTCGATACCGGGGCTCCGCCGCCAGATCACTACTGCACAGACTCTGACTCCAAATTACGTCAAAATCTCAAGATGGCAGCTCCTGTAGCCAGGATATTTTGGCTTCACTTCTGTACAGTGGGAGGAAGTGGAGACGTGTCGTCCATCTTTATATACAGTCTATGGTTCAGACTGGAAGTTGGCCCATTCATTCATGTGGGCTCATACAGTGACCATGTGGAAAGTCAGTGTAACATGTACCTACGGTCGATCTCTGTGTAATGGAGTCATAATCATCGCTTCCCTGGTCATAAATCTCAATCAGAGGACCCGGGCACTGTTGCACACTCTAACAGTACAGTCCGTATGAAGGTGGATAGATAATGACGTAATGAATCATGGAGAGCTGATAATGATGATGAGAATTATGTGACAGCAAAGGTGATGATGATGGTGATGCCTGTGGCACATGTTTATTGGATGAATCACACACTAACACATTACAGACAGGGCACACTTGAGACATGCTTGCATGATTATCAACTGATTGAATTTTATTGGTTTTTGAAGGTGAAAGCTTATCAGTGTATTCTCTTGAGTCAAGTCCTGAAATAGAAGGGATAAAATGGCTGATAGTCACCAGGTAAATCACTGACCTGCCCATTATTGACACCTACTTTGCGCAAAACCGGCTGTGAGCTGCATCCCTTGTCTGCATGTTGTTTGTGTGTGTGTTTAATGGGTTGTTGCAGCAATCAAAAGCAGCATATGGAGAGGGACGGGCAGTGTTGCAAATACTGTTAAGAGGAACGTGGAGAAGCTGGGAGCAGACGTAGATTGGCTAACTTAGGCAGGGAGAGGCAACGCTTGCTTGTTTCCCTTTACCATTTAAACTATATGGTTGGTCAGTCTGCTCTGATTGCTGTATTCTGCCTGTTAAACTCTAAATATTACAGTATCAGCACCAAGACTCAATAGAAAAATATAAATGTATGAGGCAACCAAGAGGAAATACCACAGTAAATGTATCCTGCCCCCACTTACTTTCATACTAGTGTTATCTGTCCAAATTCAGCGTTTACCTATGGTTTTATGGACGTGACTTGCAGAGCTGCTCATCCTTAGGCAGGGACATTATTATTATACATTTTATAGTTATTAGGGTTCAAGCCCCGAAGGGAAAGGCCACGCCCCTCACAATGTTAGTACGATTGACTTGAAATTTAACACACATGTCCATCTCTGTGTTCTACAAAAAAGCCTCTTGGACCACTAAAGTCCGGTTAAGCAGGTAAAAAGGACTGAGTGGGCTATTATCTGTTAGATATAAACCTCATGAATGAAATCAAACCATTCTGAGACAAAAAAAAAAACCTTCCAGTCACAAGGTAGGAGCTGCAATCAGTTTTTGGCAGGTGAAAACTGTATTTTATGGGTTGTAAAGGAATTTCAAAAAGGACTGAGTGGGCTATAATCTGTCAGATATAATCCTCATGAATGAAACAAAAACATTTTGAGGCAGAAAAAACCTTTCAGTCACAAGGTAGGAGCTGCAATCAATTTTCGGCAGGTGAAAACTATATTTTATGGGTTGTAACGGTCCTTTAAAGGAATTTCAGCAGGTAAAAAGGACTGAGTCGGCTACAGTCTGTCAGATATAATCCTCATGAATGAAATCAAACCATTCTGAGCCCTAAAAAACCTTTCAGTCACACGATAGGAGCTGCAATCAGTTTTTGGCAGGTGAAAACTGTATTTTATGGGTTGTATCGGTCCTTTAAAGGAATTTCAGCAGGTAAAAAGGACTGAGTGGGCTATAATCTGTCAGATATAATCCTCATGAATGAAATCAAATCATTCTGAGGCAGAAAAAACCTTCCAGTCACAAGGTACGAGCTGCATCAGTTTCTGGCAGGTTAAAACTGTATTTAGGGTTCAAGCCCCGAAGCGTATTATTATACAATCTGCTTCATCAGGTTTTAAAGCAGAATTACAGGTCATCTGACGTCCACCTCACTCTGATCAAGTTCACTCACCTCCAGCTCTCTGTGCAGTTTGTGCTACCCTCAACTATCCATCCACTATTTTAACTAATTTAGTATTAGTTTTCTCCACGTCGTTCCCTTTTTTCCCAGAGGGGATTGCAGCATAATCAAAGCACACAATTTTTCATAAATGTTAATTTTTCTTTTGGTACAGGAACATTTGAGAATTGGTGATCTCGCTGGGCGATGATCAAAATGCCGAACTTGAGGCTTCAAATCAACCAATCAACCAAACCAAACCACCATCACGGTGACTATGTCCACTTCTTATATACAGTTTATAATCAAAACAGACCAGGACCACACACAAACACACACACACATACACACACACAGAATTTCTTGTGAATTCATAATCTCCCTAATGATAAACCGGTTTCCATTTGCATGCATTATGTGTAATTTTTACCCTGCTTTTTTCCCTCGCCGAGGTCTCATTGACAAAGAGCCAAGAACACTGAAGAGAGAGCTAATTATCAACTCTGTAGAGAAAGACCAGGCAGGTTATGAAAACATGGCCAGTTCTGATCTGCTATATAATTACGCTCCGTATGCCGTATATTAATAATCAGAGTTATGTGTTATGATAATCAGTTGTGTTGCGGTGCATATCTAATTCTGTGTGACAAGGGTAATGGTGTCCCGTGTGTATGTCGACATGGAAGTGCAGTCCTGTCAGTGGTGGAACTATTTCTCTGTCCTTTAGAAAGTCAAACCAATGTCACTGTGCGGCTATTGTAATAGATCCAGACTAATTTGCCAGTGCAAAATCTCATGAGCCGTTTGATTATTTGGGCGAGCACCTATCTCTCTATTCTGATTTATTCTGCTGGAGTGGGATGAGGAGAAAGGATAAAAGGGCGGTGCAACACAGGCATGGTAGGATTGATGAGATGGAAAAAGAGAAGTCAATCCCCGATTGAGTGCTGGATCAGTCAGCTATGTTTGCCTCTCAGCTTGGCTTCATGTTACACACACGGACACTGTACACATTGTACAAAGTCACTCAGCAGGCTTTGGACAAAGGCTGTTTTCTCACAAAGGTTGAGTCAACTTCAGAAAACATTTGAGCAAGACAAACAGTCAGTGGCTGCTGGTCGCACAGTGAGATCAGGAACTGGATTAATGAGCGATTTTTATGGTCTGGTCGAGAGGTCTGAAACATTTAGATACTATAATCGGACAAATGGATGGTCTTTTCTCACTATCACTGTTTCTCTTCTGGGTGTCTCTGCAGGGCATGGCTCAAACCTGACAACACCTGTCTCAGAGAATAGTAGGCATGAGGGGGAAAAAAATACTTGTGCTTTAGGGAATCATTTCAGTGTGTTTTACTGCATTGAATCATGTTCCTATTTCAATCTCAAATGTCCTTCTGTGCTGCAAAACATACACTTAAAGGAATACTTCACCCACAAAATGACCGTTTGTATAACAATTACTCACCGCGTGTTACCTTGAATTCTTAAAGAAAGCTTGCAGTACATATAAAGGTGGACAGGTGATGAGGTAATGAATCATGGAGAGGTGATAATGATGATGGGAATGTTTTTCTCGCTTACACGGTGAAAGGAGAGGCCGAAAAAGAAGTAAATCCTTGATCAACTGAAGTAAAGTTTAAGGCCAGGTTTAACAGCAGCAAAACTATATTAAAACATCCGTTTACAAACTCTCACCCAAGTGCAGTATAATCCAAGTCTCGTTTATCCAGTCGTATGCTCATTACTTCCCAAACGCATGCATTTTCATCCAAATCGTACTACAGTGGAAACCGCTTGTGGTGAGTAGTTCATTTTGGGTCTTTTCATACATAAAAACATATGGAAAAACTTTTTAAAACTACGTTAGACTAACATTATTTAAATTTTTGTTTAGTTTTTTACTTTTCTCACCTTGATACTTTGCCTTGCAGACCGTCTGCTGTCTGGCTGAATACCTGAGCTGTGTGCACATTGATATCATGATAGGATACGGAAAGTCATTTTCTCTGAATAAAAAACAAATGTGCACGGGGGAAAGCGCCTCTGGGTCATCCAGGTCATGGTATCCGAGTAAGGGTTAAATCAACAGCAACTGGACATGGTTTAGATTCTTGAAGACGCTTCACTTCAGAACTGAAGAAGCTTCTTGGATGAGAAGTGAAACGTCTTCAAGAATCTAAACCATATCCAGTTGCTGCTGATTTAACCCTTACTCAGCTGCATTAGGAATGATGCACAACAACAAAGATTTGGTTATGATAATCATCCATTTATACTGATCAATATCACCTGGACAGACATGATGATTATAAGCGGTTTTCCCTGTATTTAAAAACACTACCGCCTCATGCTTGCGCATGTGCGCTGCAAGTCCGTCCATGAGACGGTAGTCGAGGAGAAAGTGTTGTAAATAGTACAATTTTGCAAAAAATGCATGTGAATTCAAGGTAACACACAGTGAGTAATTGATATAAAAATGGTAATTTTGTGGGTGAAGTATTCCTTTAAGCACACAAACACAGGTACATATACTTAAATAAATACTATACATGGATGCCCCGTGCCTTTAACATGAATTGTAAAGTGGGCTTTATGTTAAACCCATAACTCTAAACAATACAGAGCAAACATATAATTCAGGCATTCTGAGTGTAATATACTGTACCTTATAGACAGTCGTAAACCAAATCTAATTTCAAATAATTTTAAATGCAAATCATGATAGTTTTTTTTTTTTTGCACCAACAAAAGCCTAATTAATATGCCATTACTCACCATTCAAAGCAGAATACTTGTCTTGAATAGTGTACTCAGATGGCATTGCAGAAGGTCATCTGAACCTTCTAAAAAGATCTTATCAAGATAAAAAGCTTCAGATAATCACTTCTGATTGTATTGACCCCTTTAACCCAAATGACTCACAGCTACTATCCTCTGCAGTTGAGGCAAATAAACAGCAAATGGCAGAATGTTACCAACGGAAACACTGTCAGATTTTGAAACAGCAACGACCAATGGGGAAACTCCAACACTCGACCAATGGTGTTACTCCACCACTCACTCAGTCAGGGACAGACGTTCACGTAGATGATTGAATGAATGTAGGATTTATTGTCGTATGAGACTACATTAGTTTACCTAGGTGTACCTAGCCCTTTAATAAGCCAGGATTTATGGGACTGGTATAGCAAGCCATCAGGGGTCAGTATGCTTCATTAGAAAAGCTTGTCGAATGGTTGGACGGCCTTTCCGAAACCGACCATCCGACAAGCACGCCCACTTCACCCAGAGAGTGGCCAGGTGTGTGGAGGTGAGAAAGAGACCTGTGTTTGAACTTCTCTCTTGAAGCTCTCCTTTTTCATTCTTTACACAAACGAGTGCAACACCATGAATGTCTTCCAGGAGAAACTGTCTGAAAATGTGCTCCTTTATTCCCATATTTAAATGATTATCATATCTCGCCCCTACATATGACGGCCAGCTTTTCACCCCACCTGTGAGAGTGGCCATTCTGAACACTTTAGCCTTCTGACATGGTTGGACGACTCACCGTACAAACTAGCTTTCTTTTCTAGCCATACCATGCCCTTAGGCTGAATTGAGATGGACTTTTGTTTGGTCTCTCAGACTTTCTTTCTTCACAGAAAAAAAAAAAATCATAGGCCATTTTCTTCATGCCATACTCCCTATCGCAGACCTCTTCCCCACAATCATTTTTTGGGTCAATTCTTCTCTCATGGTTGACAGTATTGGGCCAGCTGAGTGTTATGAGACCTGGTACAGGCTGTGTTGTGACAGATAGGACTCCCACTCCCCTAATATCCAACTGCAGGCGACACCAGCTCCGCCAGAGTGTAATGGAAAACCTGTGTTTTGTCGGCAAAGTGACCCTGGTGCTCCTGAAAGAGAATGAATGCGCCTCGCGGCACTTTGAAATCACACCCAGAAGTCATCAGTGGTCTGGATGCAGGCGGCCCTCAGGCAATGGTCAGCATACCCATCTGCCTCATTCCTGGTGTTTACATCAAAGTGCAAAATGTAAAGCCTGGAAACAGTGCCTTAGGGGGTAGCACTGAAAGCACAATGAACGATCTATCCTACACAGGGCATACATTAGGGCTGGAATGATACACATATCTGACGATTCGATACTACCGCGTTACTTGGGTGCAGATTCAATATGTATTGCGATTTTTAAGTTTTGCGATTCAATATTATGATTTAAGGCAATTTTTGTTAACTTTTTTAACACTAGACCATGGGAAAAAGTTGAATCATACACTTCTAGGGACTTTTACTTTGGAAAATATCTAAATTGGATACAGTAAGTATTTATTAAATATTGTATATCAGGAATTATTTATTAAATTTTTTCTAGCAAACCAAAAATCAAAGAATAAAGATATTTCTCTCACAAATTAGTGCTATTTTATTTTTAATTTATAAGGGACATGTAATGTTTTATACTTCTGATGAATATAATCCAATCAATCGTATTTCCATATATGTATTTTGTATTTACAGTACCATTTGTTAACACCTTATTTTGAAAACCAGACATAGTCACACGTGTATACTTCCGCTAACTTCCCCAAGTCTGATGCTAGCTCTCCCGTCAGCTTCGTTCTCTTTATACATCCATGGTCAGCTCCATTGGGGCCGTTTGAACGCATTTAACATAAGTGTCAGTATATGGGTGCTCTACAGTTGTAGCGTTGGCCGATTTGACCGCGGAGATGCAAGTGACGGCTGGCTTGACCGCACGTTACCGCAATATGAGTCCATGACCGAGTTAGCATGCAGCTTTAGCCGTGATGTCTAGCTCTGCTTTTCCTGGTAATGTGTGAAACCCAAAGTGTTTCCATACTTTACTGTATGTGTAGTGTTTACCACTTTGAATTTAAAATGTGAGGGTGCAGGTCGTATCCATGTGGACCCTCCGCCATTTTCTGCTTTGTTGTTACGGCGGTGTTTTGGTTGACGGATACGGAACGGATATGACGTCACGTTACTCAGACTACAACAATAAAAGTGGTAACTTCCTTCCTTCCTTCCTACCTCCGCATAGACTCAAATGAAGCAAATAAATTGATTCTGGCATTAAAAAATCTACTTCAAAACCGTACAAAACAAATTGTGATTCATAGGTGAATCAATTTGTTTCCCACCCCTAGCATACATTATATAATATTTCATGTTCCACATTTGAAATAGTACCAAAGATGGCCGACACTCATTTGTAATCAGGGCTGGTACAAGTTGAAGGATGTTTGCAGTTGTTTGGGGAATGCTCGACTGAGCACCCAATGGCATAGTAATGAGAAAATATTCATAC
This sequence comes from Sebastiscus tertius, assembly GCA_916701665.1. NCBI lineage: Eukaryota > Metazoa > Chordata > Actinopteri > Perciformes > Sebastidae > Sebastiscus > Sebastiscus tertius. Next base: position 186,608 of record CAKAOH010039402.1, on the reverse strand, counting down.
ATTTGATATTTAAGTTATAAAGAGTTGTTTTGTATCCTTCTCATTCACAGACACATAATATGAATGGGCACATTTTGTTCCAAGTAGCTCCTCATTGGAGTGCTTCTCTCAGAGAAGCTTTTGAAGAGTTGCACCCCAGAGTACGATTCAAAAGAGCCCTCAGTCAAAGCCGGCTCATCTGGACCCCCAACACATCCACACGTCGGGCTTTCAGCATTCCTTTTCTGAGCTGAAGAATCACATCGAACACACACAGACTTCATTACGGGGCCTTGCTAAGGAATGAAATATTTCCTCCTCAAAGTGAATCGAGTATTGTGATCCCCGCTGAACTACTCTGGAGCTTAATCTCGTTCCTTGATTCTTGTTTGTGATTCTCAGCATATAGTTGATTAAAGGCAGACACACTCTCCATAGGATTGTCTGCAACAACACTTGCCTGGCTAAACAGGCCTCGAGGAGACAAGGGTAACAAGTTTAGAGGATTTATAGGGTTCCAAACAGTGATTTGTCTTCATGTATCATTACAGTATTTGTGTATCAGTGTTCAGCTATTTAGGATAAGCCTGTGCAACATCGGTGCTTTCCAGTGACGGCCAACAACAACTCCTGTTGGCATCCAGGACCCACTGACAGCAGACTATTTGCGGTACTTCCCTCCTGTGGTGCTCCTCTGCAATGACAGTGAGTCTTGGGTGACAACCTGCGACCTTACCCACAGTCAGTGTCCGTCAGGCATGACCAGGGAGAGAGAGGTGACCTGCTCTCCCTGCAAAATTATTCATTACTTCCATTCCATCTCATGCATCCTTGGTGGAACATCATCCCATCTGTGTCTGACTGGTGGCTGTGGAGCCCCCTGATACGCCCTGCTGGAGGGTCCTGACACCCTTTTGGAGCAGCTGCTCAAACTTATTTAGCAGATCTCTCTGTTGTCTGTCGTCAATTGAGAGTCGTTGTCGCTTGCTTTAACTTCAGCTAAGACATTGACCACATTTACATGCACACTTATATTCCACTATTATTCTGAATATGACAAAATTCTGAATTTGATAGGGGTCATGTAAACAGACTATTCCGTTTGGATATTATGAATTATGAATGGAGCATTTTCCGATTAAGATATGTGGGATATGCTGATATATTATTCAGGTTTTAGGAGCATTCTTTGGACATGTATACAGCACATTGGGAATATGCGTCTCGATTGGGGTTTTTACGGCAGTTGGCGACGCACCAGCCCAGTCGCACAACAGTTTGTGAAATAGTCACGAAATTGAATGTATTGATTTGTGTACATAGACACGAATTTCAAATTTTTTCGTGATGGTCAGCACAAAATCAATTTGTATGTAATCCACATAGTTGTGAACCGGAAGAGAGGCGAACGCCGCGTAGGCAGGAGGTCGGGGTGGACTTTAGTCCAGGAGACCGGTGTTCGTGACCCGTGTGAAACCACAAGTCAAAGTTGATTTATTTGTCATGGAACTTCTGTAGTTAAGTTACAGCACTTCCGGTGTGATTTTAACCCAAACCACAATGTTTTCCTAAACCTAACTAAGTAATTTTATTGCCTAAGCCTAACCAAGTCTATCTTTTACTAAACCTAACTAAGTCATTTTATTTTGACGACACTGGAGCAGAAATAGACACGTGTGTCACGTGTTGTTGAAAGTCGTGCTGAGCATCACAACAAAAAAGGGAAATTTGTGTGTATGTACACGTATCAAATAGATTCAATTTCATGACTATTTCATGAACTGCTGTGAGACTGTGTTGGACACACAGCCTCTTACTTGTTTACTTGTTTTACTTGTTTTACAGTCTGCAAAGTTGCATTCCCAAAAGAAAAGCCTACATTTCTGGTCAGAAATGGGAAAAGGTTGTGTTCGCCACCGGTTACGTTAATCAGAGTATGCACAGCTGCACGTAAACATGAATATTAGTGGAATATTCATGTAAACAGCTTGGTAGGAATATTGTCTTTTTCGGAATAAACAAATACCAGAATATGTTGTGCATGTACTAAACGTCACTGAGGATCATGTGCTCCTTTTGTCACCCCAAACTCTATGCTTGACTGAGTACATACAGGTCGGTGCAAATTTCAGTGCACACATGTCTGGAGTGGCCTCATCATTGGATCACAGAACTAGAGTTACAATATGTAACTACAAGATTTTGATATACAAATCTGTTTATCAGATTATACAGTATGGTTTCCAACATTCAAATGTGTTACTCAGATGGGTTTTCACTCTTGAAAAGCATATTTCTTTTGTAAGTTTTTCCTCAACTTGAACATTATGGTGAGACAAAAGTCTGGACATCTTGAATCCTGCCATGATAATTCTTCAAGTTTTATCAGGCTGAAAGGTGCAGCCATTCAGAGTAAAAGAAAGGAGAGCGATAAGTGAAGGACATTGCTCTATGATGGTGTAATTTTATGATAAGAGACCCATTTTTCAATGCACCACGGAGTGTCATAAAGCTCCACTGAACTGGACCTGGCTATGTGAAATATTCGGATATTAGACACAAACAATGGTCTGCCATTCAAAAAAGACACAAAGGCTCCCTCACAATGGAGATCCACAGATTAAACCTTTAAAAGGAGCAGAGCTGTGTGTTGTTGTACAATCCTGCTGACATGCCACAATGCCCAATGTGATGTATTTGCATACAGGGAGACTTCTGAGACTACTGGAGACTTTAAAACACGAGGCAGGCAGCTAGTTAGTAAGCACAAAACATTATCATTACAGCGTCTCTCAATATTAAAGCTGAGAACTTCAAAAGCTGTTTCGCTCCGGCTTGTCACTCTAATTGCCACTTTATCTAACCGAATCTCTTGACAGACTTAGAAAATGTCAGTTACCACCACATTTAATTAGTTTTAACAAGAATACTGAGGGGAATCAAGTTTAATTAACTCACATGAATTATTCCAATGACTAGAGTTAATTTGTATTTCACCCAGCTATATTGTTTAGCTGTTGTTGTGTTATTAATTGTATGTTATGAAATGTGTTTACTGCTTCTGGTACGAAGCTGATTGAAGTTGACATTTGAGTATTATGCTGTAATTTCCTGCGGATTATTGAATGATTATGAGCAAAGAAGAGCTCGCACAGTACCCTTAATCTATAATTATACTGTATAATTGTAATCATCTACTTATTCATGCTGTGAATAAAAAAGACAAATGACTGGCCCTGGTTCTGTTACTATGATCAGAACTGAGAAGACTTCTGAATATTTAATCTGACGAAATGCAGAGTGGTGCTTGCATTGAAGTCATGTCTATGTACGCTGTTCTTACAATTCAACAGCATGGAACTTCTTCTACATAAACTCACACACTTAAATGTGACCTCACGCCTCCCCGCAGACACCCAGTCCACCTTCAGCTCTTCTGCAAGAGTCTTTAGAGACCTCACTGTGATTACTGTGTGATGTATTATAATTGTTTTGACCTCATCGTGAACTGTCTGCAGAGTAGATTTCAAACATTGCATATTATTTTAGATGTGTGTGTATGTGTTTTGTGCGGTGTACACATACAGATGACATAGCCCTGTGGTGTTCAGTCTGCAGTAGGGAGGTTAATAACTAACCGTTTAACCGTGAACCGGCATTAAGAATTTTAACCGCTTAACGCTGAAGAAATATTAATAATTAATTAAAAAGCTGAGCAAAACTCAGAGGAGCGGCTCGTCACTTAAAGGAGAAAAGCTGGTCCACCTTAACAACCCACCTTAAGAGCGTCTGAACCGGAGTTGCAAGATAAAAGGAAGTTGGCTCCCGTCTTGAGCTCGCCTGAGCTGAGGAGTTGTAGCCTTTATTCACCGACAAATACACTATACACACACTGCAACTGCTAACACAGCTATAACGCCACCGACAACCCCACACGGACACTCGCTATGGTTACGCCAGGCAGACAAAGTATCGTTACGCCGGTCAGACACACAGCTGACAACCTGCTAAACTAAACTAAATGGTGTGGTGGTGAGTTACTGGGAAAGTGTCTGCATCTGTCCACGACAGTGAACGCAGCACCGTGGCTGCTACAGTAACGCTAATGGACGGGTCAACTGGGGACTCAGTTGTCTGTTGTGCTCATACACTGCAGCTGGCGCACCGCTGCATGCAACACACTAATCTTGTCGGTTAACGGTTAATAATCGGTTAACGAGGGTCGGTTATCGGTTACATTTTTTTTTTCAAAATAAGCATCCCTAGTCTGCAGTAGCAACGCTCTGATGTTCTTGCTCCAAATGTCTCTCTGTAGGCCAGGATGTGCATGTGTGTGTGTGTGTGTGTGTTTGTTTTCTCTCCTGAGAGCTTCACAGTGGGGGATGCCACCAGGGTAGAGGTCCATGGTGCTATAGAGTGTGACGTAAATGCACAGTGCAGTCCAGGACCTGAAGCAACGCACTGTATTGCAAAAGGTCATTCATGTGTGTGTGTGTGTGTGTGTGTCTTCAAAGGTCTTTTCCTACATTTTGGCAAAGATGTACTGATTACGATCATAAGGGTCATAAGCTGTAAAACTTTAATCTATAGAGACATTGTACTGCAGGCACAGACTATACAATACACTATATTCCTCCACCACATATCATTTTATATAAATTGTTTTAGATAATATTTATATTTAAGGTTTTGGAGTTTGTCGGTTGATTGACTTGTTCCTGAAACCAGACACATTTCAGTCTCCTACTGTATCTGGTTTGTGTATTAGATTCCTCTTGCCTCTTCTGGGATTCCTTCTCATGTTCCCATGTCCTCATGTGACTTTACCACGCGGCTATCTCAGCAACACATAAAACCGGAGACAAAGCGAGCACACTGAATGAGTAATCTGCAGACCGAGGAAACTGGTTAAGGCATTGGACGACATTGGTTGAGTCAGACATCTAAACCCTGAGAGGGAATTAACACTTGTATACTTAAATTCTCAAGTCTAAACCTACTGTTATCTTATTATAATCCTTAAAGTACCATTGACCTAATTTGAATGGACACACTTCTGGGAAACATTGAAGTTTTAAGCCCTTAATCTTTATTAAATCCCCTTCATTACAATGGTGTATCTATATACAGTTTGCAGTGCTTTATCTCTGTTGATAAAGCACCAAGTCGTGATGTCTGTGAGTGTAAATGCCTTTCTCTGCCACCCCTCTGGGCTGCGATTAGTTTACTCCCCTTTAGACCTTCAAACTAAACTTTAATTTTTGACCTGGGCCCTGCCAGGTAAGAGCTCATGGCTGGCCAAGGATGGTGCTGCTGTCTCAGGGGGGCTACAGACAGTATAAAGTCTCAACACAGTGAGCTGAGTCTGGGCAAACCCTGGGGACCTGCTGGGTGCAATCCTCCCCAGTATAGAGCAATGATGATGGCGAAATCTCCAGAGGAGGAATGCAATCTCTGCGTGATCAACCTCTTAAGTCTATGGGCCGGTGAAATGGACACCAACCCACGAGGTACAGCGCCCAGTCACCTGGAAAAACATGGTCACCTTGAGAGTTGACAGGATGGGGCAGAACAGAACTTTCCCTTTTGTTAATGCTGCTGCAGTGTAACCCCACTGCAGTCAATCTACTCCCTGCTTTGCACAGTCAAGATATTTTCTATTCCTGTCAAGTACATGAGCATTTTATGAATAACATATTTCAGGAGTTATTGTGAAGCACCAGGGGGTGGGAAGTGTACACCTGATGAAATATTCTGTTACTGTACTTACTCAATTTTTACTAAAGTTAAAGTTTGAAGACTCAACTCCTCGTCTTTAACTTGAGTTAAAATGTGAATTACAGTTGAATTTTACATTTGTCGGATGGCCAGAAACACGACTCCATTGGGATGCTGATATTGCAAAAGCGACTCCTCTGGTTGCAAAAAGAAGTCTGATTGCATAGAAGTCTATGAGCATTTAGTAAATTACTGTACGGTCCCATTTAGTTTCAAATAGACCATAAAGCAGGGTATACTTTAGGGCGTGGTTACGTTGTGATTGACAGTTCGCTACCACGGGGGATAGAGAACTGGATACAGCGTTGGATCAACGAACGGTGCTCTTCCTGGGGGAGTTGTCCGACTTTTTGTTGTAGAACTTTAACCCTTTCACGGTGTGTTTTCAGTTCATGAAAGTTAATTGTACCATTTTGGTTGCCTAAAGATGTCTTACAGTATTCAGCGTTCCATTGTACTTAGCTTCACCCTCTTGTGTCACTTCTGGTTGCAAAAAAACATGGCGATGGCCAAAATGCCAAACTCCAGGCTTCAAAACGGCGGTCCACAAACCAATGGGTGACACCACGGTGACTATGACCATTTCTTATATACAGTCTATGATTAAACCATAGCAACTTAAAAGAACAGTTAAAAATGTTTGGGAAATAGTCCAGCAAATAGCCCTCCTAAAATCTCAACCCAAACTTTTGAGATGCTTGTAGGAGCACTGAAGAAAATCTTTCATATATTGTATTTTGTAACAGATATGATCTAAGATTGTGCTCAAACCCAATACATCTCTGATTTAACTGGGGAAATTTCTGGCAGGACAGGCAAATGTAAATGTGTGATATTTTCTTTATCAATAAGTGTTCACTTGATGTGAAACAGAACATTGCCAGAGGACATCAAAAGGAATTTCTATGCTAAGTCATGAATATTTCATTTTGGTTAGCCATTTAGATTGAATATCTAATTAAATCTTTGTCCCTGGAGGAATATACACAATGATTCTGCAATTAATTTGATACTTAAAGGCAATGAGCTGATAATCTAAGAACACACCCACTGAAACAGCTTGTGATCAACACTCATTCTTGTATATTTACATTGAAAGGCCGGTGAAGAGTGCAGGTTTTGGAAGATAAAGCTACAGCTAGACGCCTCGATAAAACATCCATGTGACAGCGCCGATGAATAAAACATATAGGAATGATGCAGGGGTCAAGCAAGCGGTAATTGTGGGCGTAGCTGTGTGTCATAAATATTGTTAAGAGAGAGACATTTTTCCTGCCTGGCTCCGACTGGTAGAGATACTTCAGCTGCCTGCCAGAGAGAACAAACACAGCAGCCCGTAGTTCTCTGTGGGAGAAACCAACCAGCGCTGTGATTCTTTATGATAAGAGTCATTCATTATGCATGCATTCAGCTTTGAATATGGCAGCCTTTAATAAATGATAGCACCATTGCCTGGAATGGAGAGCCAATGCTAAAGCAACAGAGGCTTAAAGAGGCAGACAGACAGGTGGTGGAAGACGATGATGAGGTTGAAAATGAAGAATAAGAAAAGTTTATGAGCCTTTATGAGTTTATGAGTCAGTTCAGTGCTTATAAATTGTGTAACAAGATACAGTTTGATGCTAGGAGCAGCTGAGCGCCCAAGTAGTCATGTGTTCCCCGGAGAGAAGTAAAATAAAACATTTTGAGACGTGGCAAAACACTTTTGAAAGTAGTTTGTTTGTGCAATAAATATTGTAATGATATAAAAGAAACTTCAAAATGAAAACAGTAGCCAGACTCTCTTTGTGAAAGGGAATCCAGTCTGTTTCAGATTTGACATTACTCTGATTTGTGTGTTCATCTGAATCAAACTGCCTGGCTGAGAACAAATACTGTTGAGCAACATTTAAATTGAGGCTGTCAAGCTTCAAATTACCACTGAAGAAACCAGAAATAAACCATTCATACTGTATGCAAAAAAGTGCATGTTTTTTGCCCCAAACTGCATGTGATTATCATAAAGTGGGCATGTCTGTCAAGGGGAGACTCGTGGGTACCCATAGAACCCATTTTCAGTCACATATCTTGATGTCAGAGGTCAAGGGACCCCTGTGAATGTCGCCATGCCAGTTTTTCCTTGACAAAATTTAACGTAACTTTGGAGCGTTATTTAGCCTCCTTCTCGACAAGCTAAAATGACATGCTTGGTACCAATGGATTCCCTCCTTTTTTAGTTTGATATTATGCCAGTATCTTCACTCTAGCTTTAAAACTGAGCCCGCTACAACCTCAGAAAGATCCAATAGCGTCCGGGCCCGATGGCAGCGGTCAGATTTTTAAAAGGTTGATTAAAAATCTATACAGTGTTTTGGAGAATCAATACAGTATCGCACAAGATAATATTGTGATATGTGTATCGATATTTTCTTACACCCATATTCAACATCTTAGTTTAGCGTGTTAGCATGCTAAAATTTGTTTATTTGCATTAACAGTAAAGTAGCGTACAAGTGAGGCTGAGGGAATGTTATTTGTTTTGAAGGTAGCCTATTTGGTCATAAATAGTATTATTAAAATGGTGACCTGATGATGGCGCTAGATGAAAAGTCATAGCTAAATCAAAGTCAAAAGTCAAACCATGAATATTTTTACACGGTTTACGGCAATCAATGTTTCCGTCTGGACCAAACTGGTGAACTGACGTACAGACTGACATTACCATGTTTCAACAAATACTGAATAATCTTCTGATCTTTTGATGATGCTTTGATGTTTTTGATCTTTTGCTTTAAAGGTACAGTGTGTAGGATTTGGCAGCATCTAGTGGTGTGGTTGCAGATTGCAACCAACTGAGTACCCCTCCGCTCACTCCTTCCTTTCCAAGACTGCGATAACGTGAGCCACCGAGTGCAAAACAGTGGTAACGCCGTTCGCCTCGCTCAGAGGTCATCATTACCATAATAACACTACTTTAAGAGCAACGGAAGTCCGACAGCGGTTCAGCACTCTGCAGCTCATGTTACCACAGTTTCACAAGCGTGCCGGAGAACTACAGTGGTCTTCAGGTAACATAAAAACGTAAAAGGCTCTCTCTAGAGCCAGAGTTTGGTTTGTCCAATCAGGGCTACATGGCAAAGCAACATGGTGGACTCCATGAAGACGACCAGCTCCCTATGTAGACATGAAGGGCTCATTCTAAGCTAACGATAACACAACGATTATTAGTTTCAGGTGATTATACACTAATGAAAACATAGTTATGATTATCATATTCCATTTCTGCTAATAGATCCACCAAAATGTTACCCACTGTTCCTTTAAAAGTCACAAATCGTAAACTGTCGCACTGTTTAATCACATTCACAATAATGAAGAGTTATACTGCTATTACTCTGCTTAGTGTAATAATAGTAATACAAATCGTCTATGTTACCATCATGTACTATCACAATGATCGCTGTGATATTAAAAGTAATAACTTCATTGAAAAGCTACCAGAAGAGTTCTTGCTCTTTACTTATACTCTGATGGCATCCACATGTGTCTTATAGCATAATTCCAGAGCATTCGGCCTCCATGTTCACGAACCATGACTAATGCTCAATATTCAAGTGAGAACGAGAGCGGAGTGATCAATGTGGCTCAAGGCTTTGAAGGGGAGCAGCATCCTCCCTCATCTTTTCCTCTCTCTCTGTTCCCTCATTCATTGCTCCTCTGAACCCAACGAGCCGCATTTATCACGCCTATATAATAATATATTTACCATATAAGACCACATGAGTGCATGGATATTCTCTCCCACCCACACATACAAGCACGATGCAATCGATTTCAATGTTATGTTTGTATGCATTGGGTGGAAGTGTGTGGATGAGCCCTGACAAGTGTTCTGTTTCGCCGGCTGCTGTTTCACACTGGAGTCATGACGCCACTGGAGAGGCTCGGGATTTTGACCCACATGCAATTACATTAAAGTCAATGTAGAAAAGACTGCATTAATTATGAGCCTGGGTGTACAAAGACGGACACTGGTGCATAAACAGGAACACTGGTGGGAACTCTCTCTCACACATTTGCTCGTCTCATTTTCATGCTGCACATTAGACGTGTTGGCTCGCTCGCTGAAAGGAGGGCACTGTGTCCCTGATAGCAGCCACTTGCAGCATTTCCAGTGAATCCTCCTATTTTCAGTTGACACTCTGTTTGGATTACCTCACGCTCCTGCACTGAAAGAGCTGCTGGAAGTGATTGCCCTGTGATTGTTGTGTAATTTTCCAGGGAACGGTTGCTTGAAAGGAAGACTGCATACTGCATTTGCTACAAGTGCAGTCAGAATGGCGATATCTATATGCTTTCGGAAATGCACAAAAAGATAAAAAAAAAAAAAACATAACTCAAGTCTAAAACGGTTTCATATTCCTAAATAATCCTTCAGATGGGGAAGGATTTTAACACGTAGCTTGACGTAGGAGAATCCGTTCAAACGTGACAACTATGTGTAAAATGCAAAGTAGTCCAAGAATGAATGAATGTGGATTATACGTCTCTAGCTGAACAGGGCCCTAATGTGTTTAAGCCTCCATATACCGGCATTTAGATTTCTTTGCCTACTTCTCTTTACTGTATTGTGGGAATGCTAATATTCACAGATAGACTGCTGAACCACGAGCCACACATTCAATGGGAATAGCCTTCACCACAAGAACCAATCAAGAAGGTAGGTAGGAGGGAAGATATCGCTGTCTTGAAATAGGCTTTTGGTGGGAAAAAGTGTGTGGGGGTAAATTTAACAAAAATAGCTCACTCATCGAGCAGCATCATGTGCTGAAGGAAGGAGAAAAGCTGCCTTGAGAACAAAGATGAAATTGGGGGAGGAATTGCTGGTGTTAACTTTGAAAATGTGTCATGAGACTGATGGGTCTCTAGAGATCCAGAGGACTAGTAGGATTGGTGTTGATGCAGCCCATGAATAAAGTATTAGGCCCAGACGTCCAGCGGGTAGCTGAGCGCTATCCCACAGAGCTACCCAGGTCTCAGCCCAAGGGAGGTTTGTCTCATTCATCATTAACCGCAGCTTAAGGTGAATGAAGACAGAGACCAGAGAGGTGAGGGGAGGGCAAGACGATGCGGGAGAGGGAAGGCGACAGATGAAGGCAGGATTGGAGGAAGATTGTTGAGGGATCTGGGAAGCAGATCAAGCTGAGCGAGCAAGATGATGTGGAGGATAAAATATATCAACACCTGGAAGGAAGGGGAAAGGGAATCATGAATTAAACTGGGGAAAAGAGATACAAATGATAGTCAGGAATAGACTGGAAGGTGAGGGATGAACAAGGGGAAGAAATGACAGCAGGAGAGGAAGCAGGTGAAAGGTGAAGGAGGATGGTAGAGGAGGAGATATCTCCTTCGTTAATCTGCACTGATATTCCTGAACAAATCAATAAAGGTGCATCCGATTCAGGCCATTAGTGTTAATTGGTCGTTGTAAGCACCATACCATGTGAGCACCATGTGGGTCATTAGGGGCCTACTACACCTTCTATGTTGTAAAAGTGAAAGCGAAACTTAAAAGCATCACGTTATAAAATGTTGTAAAACTGAATGAAACGTTACCTTTTGAACACAAACACAAAGGTTTCGGTTTAGGCAACACAATTACAACTTCTTTAGGTTCCGGTAACAAAAACACTTTGTTAAGTTTAGGGGAAAATATTGTGTTTTGGCTTAAAATAACTTCATCGCCTCCAACCTCCACCCCATATGGAGTTTCAGGCTGTCTATACCATAGCGCCTGACTTCTTCTTCTGCTCCTGTCATAATTATTATGGTCACTGGAGGTCACTGTTATGATCTTTTATACCTTCTTTCTGTGATCTACCATGTGAATATATGATAAAACCTACTAGTGGGTGTAGCAGGCCCCTATTGAACCACAACCACGTTGTCAGTGCTTATAGCGACTGACAACGCCTATTTAATAGCCTGAAGACATGGAATCACACACACAGTGACATAACCTCACCTCACATTGAGTATGATGATGTGTTTATCTCTGACTGTCATATGTCCTATAATTACTGTGATTGCGAGAACAGAATAAATAAGTTCACATATAGGTCAATGTTGAATGTTTTTCCATATCAACAGGAGCAGCTAGAGAATCTCATTGGTTCTCTAGAAATTATTTATTTTATTTTGTATTTATTTAATTATTATTTATTTTTATATATTTAGATGAATAAGCCAGAGAAAGGTAAAAGGGGTTGTCAATAGACATTTATTTGTATTAAAAATCCCTGAAATGTGGTTTAAAATCGGTAGAAAAACAGAAATTAAAGTTTTTTGAGACAATCTTAGAAAGGCTCTTTGATCCAACAAGTCATCCAAATTAAACAACAAAATACATTGTTTGTCCACGCCCTCTAAAACATCATAAAGACACGTTTTCAGATCGGATGCTCCCGTCTGCATGACGACATCATTTGTCTGTGCCTTTCAAAATCATTACAAATCACTGTTGTAAAATAAATCTGTTGTATGATGTGATAATGCTATGACTGAGGTTTGGTTAGATTTAAGGGAACATCATGGTTTGGGCTAAATTGATTACTTTGTTAAGGTAACTTAATGAAAAGCAAATGGTTAAGGCTTGAGGACAATCGCGGTCGTAGACCGTCGGATGGAAACAGGAAACAAACAGCCGTCTCCTGTGTGAAAGTCTGATGTTTTGGTGACCCATCCATGCACCCGACCCCATCCCCTACGCAGACTGTATCGCTTGACTTTCTTCTTCACTCTCATCATAATTAATGAATGTAAACATATGTTGTTTTGAGGCACTTGCTGAAATGACTCATGCTGTTGTTCTTCTTGGGAGGATAGTTTCGTTTGATCAGATTCGGTTGACAGCGGCCTGGCAACAAAAGCAAACAACCCACCAACTGCTATCGGATTTGGATTCAAGGATTCAAAATCTGGCAGAAAAGATTGAGTTCATGTTGAACCAATAGCTCATAGTAAGACGCTGATTATGGAAATGGGTTTTAAAGGCCTTTAAGAGCTCACAAGCAAAAAGAGGTTGGCTGAATCAGTTATTTAACCATGACTTGAGAGAATTCATTAATACATTTTTCTCTCAGAGCAAAAACTTTATGGCTCATTTTGAAACAAAACTCTTCCAATATTCTTCTTATTCTGTCAGTCTGTAGTTAACGTAATTGATGGGTTCATCTAAAATGGAATAGCAAGCTGTCTGCAGCTACCAGCTGAGAACTGACATGCTTGGTCAGCCAGTGTTCAGCTGTAGCTTCAACACTTCCCCCTTTTCTCTCTCTGTCTTTTCCCTTGTCTTGTTTCTCTTTCTCTGTCTCCCTTTCTCCTCTGTTTTGACACACATAGCCGGGCTAAATCAACAAACTATGACAGCTCCAGTGAAATCAGCCTCAGAGTAAACAGCAGTTTCTGCTTAGATGGGATCCTGTTATCGATTTCCAATGAAATGGGGAATGGGCAAGGGAATATACAGTATATATATATATATATATTAGGGCTGTCAACGCAAATTTGTTTTAATGCCAATAATTTCTTTAACGCATTAATGCAACTTGCTGTTTAAAAGATAGAGTGAAGATACTGCCAAACCTAAGGAATCCATTGGTACCAACCATGTCATACTAGCCTGTCTCGAAGGAGGTTAAATAACGCTCCAAACATATGCTACATTTTGGTGAGGTAAAACTGGCAAGGCCATTTTCAAAGGGGTCACTTGATCTCTGACCTCAAGATATCTGAATAAAAATGGGTTCTATGGGTACCCACGAGTCTCCTCTTTCAGCTGTTGTTGCCTGTTGGGCTTGCATTTGCCATGTTATGATTTAAGCATATATTTTATGCTAAATGTGAGGGTTTCTGGACAATATTTGTCATCGTTTTGTGTTGTTAATTGATTTCTAATAATAAATATATACACACATTTGCATAAAGCAAGCATATTTGCCCACTCCCATGTTGATAAGAGTATTAAAAACTTCACAAATCTCCCTTTAAGCTACATTTTGAACAGAAAAATAATGTGCGATGAATTAGCAATTAATCACAATTGACTATTTTAATCGATTGACTGCCCTAATATACTGTATATATATACAGTGTATACACTGTATATACTATATACACACTGTTGAAGGGCTTGATTCCCTATTTTGATGAATGTCCCAGAATGTAAAGCCGTCTTGGCAGAATACTTGTGCTGCTTTCTGACATTCTCTCTGTGGGATGTATACCTGCAGTATCTAGCACTAGTGCCAAGAGCAAAGATTTGGAGGAAAATGTTTTACACAATGTGTAAATGATGTACAGCAGCCTCAGAAGACAGCTGTGGTTGTATGCTAGAGGTGGTCACATTGTACAATATGAGAGTTGCTCATGCAGGTGTTCAAACTTCAGTAGAATACATTCGGTTTGAACATTTCCCCGCACTTTGAAGGAGAGCTGCAGCTTTATGTGTGTGTCTTTGTGTGTGTGCGCCTCGATTTTGTAAAAAGAACACTGACGCATTGTTTGAGACTACCTTTGATGTTGCACACACAGTAGAAGTGTGTCTGATCGGCAGTAAAGGGCAAATCAACTGATTATTAATCAGCTTTGAATGTTCAAATCACTTGGACCGAGACGCTAATCACACTCCCCTCGCCGACTTTGATCGTCTTTTCACTGCGGTCAGAGCACCGTAGAAACTCAGCGAGGCAGACAGGTTTAAGAGCAGAACTGATGAAAGCCAGATCAAATGTTTCCTTCACTCTCAGTCCCCTCTAAACCAACAGAGGGTGTTTGGTGCTGATGTGTTTTTTCTTAGATGGGGAAGTGGATCAGGTGCATTTTGTAATTACTGTGTGACGGGGCGATAATACATAAACAGACACATGCAAACAAAGATACAGCCGCACAGACAGACACACGAACCCACACGTGCACATACACGCACACAAATGTCTCTAGCAGGTCAAGACACAGCTGTTTCATGGTCTGCAGCCCATTTTAGTTCTGAAAATACATATACCACAAATAGATGAGCGTCTGTGCCACTGCCTCTGAGTGTTTTTGTGCAGAGCGTCTTAATTTTTTAGAGAAAGAGACTGAGGCGCATCAGCATTCACAGCGCCTGTCATTACTGTCATCAGTTTCCATCCATGTGGCGAGGAGCTAAGGCAGGGTGACACATCTTAATCATTGGCAAAATGAATGGAGGATATAAGCGCCTGTGAGTTCCAGCCTTGGACTGACAGAGGTGATCAATAACTCCGTATCACGGCATCTCGTTAGGCTTTGCTCGGCCTGCCGAAGAGGCGGCGGCGTCTTCCCACATATATAGTGTCTGATGCAGGTAGCATTATTGGGCTCGCTATCACTCACACAATTGCCTTCCATCAACAACCTTCATAAGGAACACTCTTATCTGACTTTTGAAGTAGCAGAAATGAAACAAAATGACGAATGTGAGTGTTCTTAACAACAGAAAACCTGCCAAAAGAGTGATCCGTGCAAGATTGAGTTGTTTGTGAAAGCTACGCTCAGGTGTAGGCGCTGCAGAGAGTAAAGCCTCGGTTAACGCTTGACGCATCTGCGAGGGTCGCAATCGTCCACACGGCCGAAATGACGTTACACCATCAGACACGGCCCTTTGCGGGAGTTCCATGCAACAGGTTTTCTGTGCACATCCAACATTGTCTAACTACGCGGATGGGCGGAGGAAATGGAGAACTTTGAGGAGCTTTGAGAATGTCGGTTTGCCGCGAGGAGAAACACACACGGAGCATAAAACATCCAAACGTTTCCTCTTCGCAATTATGTGTCAGCTCACGTCTGTGAGACCGTCCTAGCGGAAAATATAACCGAGGCTTTACACTCACAAACAGACGCGTGCATGGACAGCTGCAGACACTACAGACATGTACGCTTGGAGAACACATTCCACACATGCCCAGTAGATCGCTATGCTACCACTTGTAGCGTAGTGGCTGCGCAGACAAGTCATTCCCATTCATTCTTATGAGAGTTGCTCAGTGGTGCATGAAGTCAAAATGGCTCGACTGCCGAGTGATAAAATGCCCGGATCGTAGATCATAGAGTAGGTACAGTAGTGTTTCCTTTAACTCCGCCTCCCAGCCCTCGGTCCAGCCTCAGACTGGGTCTCATTCACATGAATGGAGGAAAGGAAATAACTCTGGATTCCGCTATTAGTGCATTTTACAACTTTTACGACCTAATGATTTAAATAAGAGATATTCATGTGTTCATACTGGGAAGTTGATTAACCTCAACATCAACAAAAAAATCCACTGAGTTACAGACGTCTCCTTCCCAATTTAAGTCTATGGGGAAAAAGTATTTTTTGTCCCAATGGCATCACGTAACGGACATGGAAGTTGTAGTACCGCCATTTGGACACTCTGAAAATTTACTTCACAGCCTGGCGCTCTTCCTGGTGGCTTGCGGTACGTGGAAAAAAATCGACATCACGTGGACCTTCACGGACTCCCGGACGTGCAAAGTACAACTTTGGCTTAAGAGGCAATCGTCCAAAATGACAAACATTTCTATACTTCGTACAACTCATTTAGACTTTCATTCTTGTGAGGTGCTGAGGATATGTTGCAGCATTATTACAAAAAAAAGTTCCTACTTGAGTACTCTTTGGCAGCATTATCTCTTGTGTCCCTCCATCACACAACTAATGTGGCGAAGCACTGAATCAGCAAACAGCAAAAATCCCAAGGATGCTCGGCAGCAATGTTGAATCTTTTTTGATGCCTGTCTGATTTATGGTAATAAGGCTTCAGAGAAGCCTCCTGAATGCACTACACTCCTCTCTTTTCGGGTTTCGGACCAAAAGTGCATTTTCAGCAAGAACACAATGTCAGCTCGGCAAACCAAACCATATGCCACAGAGTAAATGAGATTACATCTCATTATAAATGGATTCATCTGCTTTGAATACAGTCCAGCTCTCCCCGCCTTGGGACTTTTCATTACCAAATTACTCTGTGTGGACAGTACCACCGATGGGACGTTATGGGGCTTTTTAAATTCTGAATCACATGTTGCCTTTTCGTCCATTTTATTAATTTACACTCTTTGTGCTTGCAGAGGATAAAACTTAATCAAAAAGGGCAACGTGTCTACAAATTACCCTTCGTGAAAGCGTAGATTTATTCCATTTCATGTAAGACTTGAGAAGCAAAAGAGTTGTAATATTCAATAAATCACTGTTCAAACTGGATGTTAAATAAGTTTATAGAAAGTTTTGAATTATACAATGGATGTAATCAATTATAGAACAGATGTTAGATTAACTGAGGCTGCCTGTCAGTTAGAAAGAACAAATGAATGAACTGAATCTCTAATAAGGTCACAGCATAACAGTCATTTTGAATTACTGTGAGTAGCTGGGATTAACAGATGCCATAGAATGATAGAAATACCATCTGCATGGGACAGTGGAGCAAAAATATGGAAGTTTTAATCAACTGATTTTTTAAATACATTTTAAGTACGTTTTTGTTAGACTATCTCAAGATTGATTGAGGTAAAAGAATAGAGTATTGCACTTTCTCCCTCTCCCCATCTAAGTCCATTGATATTTATGAACATTTTGGCTTGATTCCCTCTTCTTAGTTTGACCCAAATCCACCTCACTAGACGTCTTCCTCATCTTTAGACTGTGAGTGAGGCTTTTCGTTGGTGCAGTTGGAGTGAAGCCAGACAAAAAAAGAGAAAGATCGCTGCTTAAAATGGGAGGAGGAGTGAGACATCAAAAAGAGGTAGGGGATAACAACAAGATAAGAGGAAATAGGACAGTGATGAGGATGACGAAGAGGAGGAAAAGGTTGCTGCAAAGTCCTTTACGCACCGGGGGCCTTTTTTCATGCGATTCATTTGCACCTCAATTTTTGTTTTTCAAACTGTTGTTTTTGCCACATACTTCCACACAGAGCGCAAATATGACGCGGCAAAAAAGAACGGAACGAGGTCGATTTTCTGAGCTTTCACACCATGAATAAATGCATCAACCAATCACATTGTGCGGAACGAGTTGAGTTGCACCTAAAGTTATGAAACAACAACACGGAGGCTCCGTAGTCCAACCAAGACGGCAAACTTTATTACTCCTTTCAACCATTACAAAGGCAGTGCAGACCGAATCCACTCCTTCTGTTCTTACTTTTCACAATAAAAGGCCTTGACATGTAATATTCACAGTGTGTAAAAGCCGCAAGTGTTCCTCCTGTCTGTACTGGCCATGAAGAGATTCTTCCTGAAGTGATTTCAATGTATGTAATAAATTTGCAATCCTCTTTCTGTGAAAAAATACATTCTTAAGTTCAGCTGAAGCTAATGTGAGGCTTAGCAGAATAGGCTTTACAAATCATGATGGTTAGGGTCATTTTAGTGCAACATTCTGTCTCTGTGTTACTGTCTATAGCTCAGCAAGCAAACACTGACCTTGGAAGCACAAAGAGAGAATTTTGTACTAAAAAGATTGTAACTTTAACTTTTGACTGCATTTTTACACAAAGCAAGGCTCGTGGATTTGTTCTATCTTGCATTGAAATTCAAAATACAATTGAAATTGATTCTTTGAAGCCAGTATTAACAGGAGAAATAATTAAAGTGAAGAGAAATGTTGATTTACATATTGGCATGTGAGTATTGTCTTAACACTGATTTGAAAAATGTCAACCTATACTTTAAGCAGTAAACATAGAGGGCCAGTGAATTAAGATATGACCCAAAGCAGATGCTTCATTTGGGGAAACTGGTGCTCATGTCAGCCATGTGATCTCTTGGGGAACTCTTCCTTAACACCAACTTCTAGTTTGTGAATATTGCCACCAGTCATGTTTATTCTCCACTTCATCCTTGCCCCTATAACTGATTCTGACATCTATCCTTTGCAACTTGTTTGCATGTTTTGCTGGCAATTTATCCATACCAAGATTGATGTATTCCGTTCACACAGCACCTCTTTATTTGCTGATAATGAAAATGAGTCAGATGAGAGCAGGAGGGCTCAGTTTGCACACTGGCTGGGCCAGGGGTAGTTCGTTTTTAGTGATCTCTTAATTAGACCCCTCTAAATCCCCGACACTCCCGTCGGCAAAGTTTGACACAACCTGCTCTAATTGCTAACATGCACTGATGTGATAAAGTGCATTTGCTGCAGGATAAGGGGATTAGGATGCACTCCATGCACAGATCTGAACCTTGGGGGTATGCAGTGGGAACAGCAGGAAATGTTTATGTGTATGAGGAAGTTACTACAGAGAATTAGGTGTGCATGGTGAGTTAAGTAATGCAGCATCAATAGGATATTGAACCAGGTGTCTCTGATGAGATTGGTGGAATGTTCCTATCGCCTTGAACGCTGAATTCACAGACTGAACTCCTGAATAACAGATTAGTGGAAACTAATTTAAAACAGATAGCAGGTTGTCATCCTCCAATATCCCTCATGCCCTTGAATGATGGCTCCAACCTCTTATTAATCTCAGTCTCAGGTCTAAATACTTCATCAACACCATATTTGAGGTCACTGCAACTTTTAGAAGTGGAGCAATACATGACTTTCCATATGCATTTCCATATTACCATGTCCAGAGCAATCAGAAACACGAGCCAATATCCCTTCTCCCTCAGGCGTGGACCTAACTACCGCTCCTGCAAAGTGGGGCTACAAATAGAACCGTTCCCCACTGAACCACACTGACCTGGAAACACCTGGGACAGCCCTCAGCCAATCAGCAGACAGGAGGACAGATGTCACACATGGCCGTAGTTGCCCAGACACATGGAAAAGTGGGTCACATGCCACAGTGACATGCAACTGTCCTTTCTATGTTTTCCATCCATCCACCCATCCATCTATCTATCTCTGTCAGCCCGTTCTCATTCCCAGGGCGTCCAATACTAACGCTTTGTCACACCCCTCGGCATGTGATACCGATGCATAAGGCACCCTGTAGCGTCTGTATGAGACACACCTTTCCAGCTTTCGATTAACTACAATGTAAACCAATCCGCGTCAACATCAAACGCTCAGACAAAGTGCTACGGGAGTGTGGTGATGTAGTTTAAAGAGCGAAAAAACACACATAGGGCGGGCAGGAGGGGAGGTGGATGAGTCCAACGAACACAAGGCTTTCACCCAGGAGACCGCTGTTCATGTTCCGTGCGTTAAGTTTCACTTTCACGTCACAATCAGCTGTTTGTTTGTAACCTAACCAAGCAGTTTTGTTGCCTAAACTTAAGCAAGTGCTTTGTTTGAATTAACAACGTTAACCACGTGTTTACTTCAACCGTATCTATCTATCTATCTATCTATCTATCTATCTAGAGATAGAGATAGAGAGAACGAAAGACAGAGAACAAGGCTTTCACTTTGCCTGGAAAGACAGCAGTAAGGTAAAGTGAGTTCATGTCTTCAGAGGAGACACACTAGAATTTGATTGATGGATTTTGACATTGACATTGTCCTCTTCATTTAAGTGTAAAAATGAATCATAATGCTAATACTGAAGTAGAATCGTTTTCCCTGGCTAATATTCCTACTTGAAGTTCCCTATAGGATAAAGTATCATTACTCCACAGATCACTCATGGCAGGGTTATGTTCCGCCATATTGATTTGCATGGAAAATAATGAGTATTACCTATGCATAGGGTGAGAAGCAATGTCAAAGGAGAATAGCTGGTCCACCCTGAGAGAGTCTGAGCCAGTGTTGCAAGATACAGGAACTTGTCTCAGGTCTTGAGGAGTTGTATCATTTATTCACCGACAAATAAACTGAACACACACTGCACTGCTACATTCACAGCTACAACGCCACCGAAAACCCCACACTCACCGCCGCCAAACACACACGGTCTGTCGGACACTCGCTAATGTTACGCCGGGCTGACAGAGTACGCCAGGCAGACACACAGCTGATCACCTCGCAGCTAAACTAAATGATGCGGTGGAGACTGGGAAAGTGGCTGCAGGTGTCCACAACAATGCACGCACTATCGTGACTACTATCTCCCCCGGACGGATGAGCTGGAGACTCAGTTGTCTGTTTTGCACAGACACTGCAGCTGGTGATAAACGATGGATTTAACCTGTTTTTGCATCGGCTTATCGTTGCAGCTGGATGGCTTGTTAGGCACTGAAATTACAGCACAGCTGCATGCAACGCACTAATCTTGAGAGTTAACGGTTAATGATTCGTTAACGAGGGTCGGCTATCAGTTAGAAAAAATATTCAAAATTAGCATCCCTAGTTTGGACACATGCACACACACGTTTGAATAACACGCTTATGTCCACTCTATATAACACAGCCCGGTCGCACCAAATGGCGTATGAATGACACGGTAATTTGTAAGTAATTTTGTGTGCAATAACAACGCCTTTGTTGCTTTTGGCAAGTTATGTGTACGCCATGTAATCTGTACTGACTGCAATGCAAACGCATCCGCGTAAATATGCCATGCTCAGAGCTAGTGATATAGAATAAAGTGGGAGAAACTGTTTATGGTGTGCGGAAGGGGAGGAGAACTGGACTTTCAACCAAAGTGTTGTTGGATTAATTTGAAAGTTACGTTAGTGACATTTGTGACGTTTGATTCCGTACATATGTTAAGTTATTTATGTACATATTTCACTCAGTTTCCATACTTATTTTAAGCCCAACCATGATTTTTTTCCTACACCTAACTTTGGCCGTTTCACAGTAACGAAGTGGCGTTAAATGACACATGAAAAGATCATGATACACGGAAATGTCGTGCTATTTATACGCCTTTCCATGAGATCAGGTTGTATATTCATCACATATTCAACATGCACGTATGGAAGCGTCACATCATTCACAGCCCTCATATGTTTCATGCACACAGAAAATAGAGAGCATCCATGCTTCTGTCCTTTAGGGCAGTGTTGCCGTGGTTACCACATAAGCCTTGGCCTCTTCCCCATCTCCCCACCTAAAAGTGACAGTGTGATCAGTGCCAAGCCGCTCACCATCACCCGAGACCATTACTCTGTCTGCTGCTATCCTTAACAGTCATCAGTATCTCTCCTCTACTACAAAAGGACAGCCAGCTCTCCCTGAGTTACATTTGATCTTGTCAAAGTCACTCCTCACACTGCCAAATCTGGCAAGTGGCTGCAACCCCCGTGGCAGAAGGCTGTCTTACGTCGAGTACTTTTTTTTTTCTTTTTCTTTAGTGTGCGTGACTGTGTCTATCTTCATCCCAGCGGACCGTCTTAAATGTGTTCTTGCACTCACATGTGTGGCAGAGGTTGTGGCTGCAGCACTATTTCTTTTCTTTGTTGTGTCTTAGAGGCTCTTTCGCTTTAATGCCCAGTGGACGGAAGATCGAAGTGAGAAGAAGTGGAAACACAGATGAGAAGTGGAAGGAAGAAACTCCAAAAGTGTAAATGTGATAACAGCGTGTGTCAACCCTCAGGTCTTAGCGAGGGGTGATTGGAAATAAAATATACAGTTAAACCCCCAAGTGAAGCATTCATCTGAGAATCTGTCCATCATCATCCTTGTCAAAAACTCAACGTGCCTTTCCCTGTTTTGAAATGATAAAGAACACGGGGGGTTCAAAGTGTAAAAGACAGCTGCAATATGTTGGACTTATTCAATAATGTACTACAGGCCTAGGTATGAGAGTTAAGGGGAGGCACCTCAGGAGAATAGGGTAATTGTTTTAACTAATAGATATCACCATGAAACTTCCCCAGTTGATAACTTACAGTAAGGCAATTATTTTTTGTATTACAAGTTTTCTGAAATTTTGATGATTAAATATGCAAATGTGGTATTATCTTGTTAAATATGCACTACATTTACATACATTTCTCTGAACACTGGGTAAAGCCAGGTTCAAAATTCTTTTTATCATTCAATAAATCAGAAAATATTGTTAACAGCCATAAAAAAGAAAAGAATTCATCATGTTTTTATAAATAAAATATTATATAAATCAGGCTGTGAATGATACATGAACAAACCCCTAACCCGGTATTGTAAAACTCCACACATTTAGCAAGACACTACAGGTGAATAGGGTACAAAATGTTAACTAATAGATACCACCATGAAACTTCCCCAGTTTATTACTTACATTAAGATAATTATTTTTAAAATCTTATGTTTAACATGAGTGTCATGTGTACGCCATGTAGTCTGTACTCATTGGGTAGAGTGGTCATCCTTTAACTGCAAGGTTGGTGGTTCGATCCCCGGCTCCTTCTGTCTGCATTTTGAAGTGTCCTTGAACGAGACGCTAAACTCCAAACCCCCCGGGTGCTTTACAGCAGCCCACTGCTCCTAAATGCTGGATTAAATGCAGAGGTCAAATTTCATGTACGTACCTATATGAGAAATCTAATAAAGTTTAAGATTAAAGTTTAAGTTTTAAATATGCACCAAAACTTTAGGTGAATTTAGGAGAATTCCACAAACGCAAATAGAAAAAGTAGTAAAATAAATACCTAAATGTGTATTTTGGATTTTTTTTTTTCCACTTTAATGGAAGCAAAATAGCCTAAAATCTCAAAATGGGTGTCTCCCCTTAAGTCAAAATTAACTACATCAATTATCAGCATTCTCTTACATGTTATTCTGTTTTGCATTTTGCCTGGCACATTTCAAGTTTTCTTCTCCTTTCCTTGCTGATTTTGTTAATAAAAGGCCAGGAAGCAGCAACTGTTCTACGAGACCGACCCGCCCTGATTAGTGCTGTGCACCCTTATTAACCTTCAATGATTACTCCTCATGATCACCATTAGGATGCAGTAGAGTTCCAGGTACTTAAGTAATCATCCAAGAAGATTCCCAACTTCTAACATAAATGAAAAAAAAGACAACCACCCTTGAAAAGAGATTGCTTTAATTAGGCAAAAACAGTGAGTTGCTGTTTTGTTACTCATCGGACTTAATGACTATCTGGACTAGCATAATTGTCAAAGACAGAATCAAAGGGGTATATTCTGCCTTCCTCCCTCTCTCTGATGGATTTCGTAGGCCAAAAATCTGCCCAGCAATTCTGTGTGATCCTTGATATTTATTATGTTTGATTGCGTATTCCAGGAGCGGCTGGAATGAGAATTCAATGCTCAATTAATCTCACTTAGAGCATTAGAGATGAGTCACAGAGGCTAGGAGAGGAGACGAGTAGAGAAACATAATGCTCTTTTCACCTTGGTCTGACTAGAAGTTCGGTTTCACAGAAAGGAATAAATCTTTGCGTGCCTGCTTGTGTTTGTGTTGAAGGCGGTGGTGTCATTCATAATAAATCGGTAATGAAAAAGCTATGTTTGAGATGGTACTTTACAGCAACGCCATTACATTGCTTGTCCTTCACATTTTTCAACTGTAAAATCCCTTCAGTGTAAATTTCCATCAATAATCTGTTAAAAAAGCACATTTATGTAGAGCTATAACGCATAATCGATTAGTTATCAACTATTAAATTAATCGCCAACTACTCTGATAGCTGATCAATCGGTTTGAGTAAAAAACAGTCCAAATTCTCTGAATCCAGCTTCTGAAATGTGAATATTTTCTGGTTTCTTTACTCTTTCTTTCTTTATAGTAAACTGAATATCTTTGAATTGTGTATAAAACAAGACATCTGACTTTTTATAGACCAAACAACTAATCGATTAATCAAGAAAATAATCTACAGATTAATCAATAATGAAAATAATCGTAAATTGCAGCCCTACATTTATGGTCTTCTTATCAAAAAGAAATCTTTATGTTACACTTTTATGTGTTGATAGCAGTTGTTTTTTTCTAACTCTCAAATATTGGCCTATAAAACCCCCAGAGTGGCTGTCACAGAATTATTGCATTGACACGGTCCACATTATAATAAAGTAGAAGAAGAAACTGGACGCTCCAGTTGGCTTAATGTTGGTCATATCACACTGGTAGATAGATGAAAAGCTTTGCTTATCTTAGATCCTTACCATTATTGGGGCAGAAAATTTGACCTGGAGGTGGAATGGTACCATGTAAAACAAAGCTGTTTTTGCATGTGCTACGTAACATGCTAAACCTTAGTATTAATGTTGAATTACAACTGAGGAGAATGGGAATTTGCTCATTTTAGAGGTGTTTATTTTAGATATATGAATGACTTTGTCAAATTTCATTGCCATCTATCTAATAGTTGTTGAGATATAGACAGTGAACCAAAGCCTCCCTGGAGCCACACTGCTGGCATGGCTCACAATAAAATAAATAGAGCACAGTTAGTAGTCAGGTCACAGGTTCACCTGTTTATTCTGATGTTGTTCTACTATCAAATATTTACATAGACGTAGTAAACACAAAAAATGTCAAAGTCAGAGCTCTTGTATTGTGCCAGCGCTGTTTGAGGGTGTTAACCTTATACAGCCTGTTTTAAATGATATATGTACCCTCTGCCGCGTTGGTCCCATCAAAGCATTTGCGTGAAAGATCTGTGAAAGGTGTTTAGATGGCAGCTGGAAAAAACATCCTTTGTGCTTCATTCCTGACCTTGTAAAGTAAAGTATGCTGTCGTATGGATGTGTGGCGCTCTGCGAAGGTTACACTCGGTGGTGTGTGTCCTCTGGCTCTACGTTCAACACTGACTCTGACTGATTAAAGGAAAAGTGTGTCTGTTCAATGTACATGTGGTGGTAGGGCTCTGACAGGTAGATTGGTCCCATGAAGTGCACTTCTCTGTGGAAGAAACAGGCCTGAGCGACTGTCACACAGTGATGATATTCCCTCCTAGAAAATATAGGAGTGAGTTAATTCAAAATGCATCATGAAACATTGAATCTGTGTTGCTGCGATAGCACAACTTCGTGCATTTTCTCGTGTTATCTTTTATCACATTAATACTATCCTGCTTATAGACACTCCTGTCAATCATTCGACCTTGGGTTTTTTGTCTCCTCATGGGTAATTCAGGGTTCGGTTTCATGACAAGTTCCACAATAAAAAGTTGCATGTCAAAAGATGTGCCTTGTGCACCTTCTTTCTCTCAAGGGGATCTGGTGCTGCCTTCAGTGGCATTAAGGCCCTGACACACCAAGCCGACGGTCGGCTCGCGGACAGTTTTGTGGTGTGTCCTACACCACTAGTCTGCCCTTGTCAGAGTTTTTCCGGCCGATTCAGCATGTTGAATCGGCGGCGGGCACCCGTCGGTGAGAAAAATCACTCTTGATTGACTGTTCAGCTTAAATGAATCCGTGCACGAGAAGAGAAACAGACGTGAGGAAAGCAAGCCAACGACTAAAGTCAAGAGGGCACACACACTCATTTTTCATCTCCATCTCATCTGACCATTCCAGATATTTTCACAGCGACATGGCCATCTGGAATGAAGCTAAGTGGTGAGTGAGAGTGTTGTGAAAATGGTCGGCAAACGGCACTTTGTTTTATGTATGTATCATAACTTCTTGTATATCCGCAGTCTTAAGACTTGCAGTTTCCCTTTTTGAATGACAAATGCAGACTGCCGCGACCTGCTGGTAGGGAGAGTTATTTCCTCTCACGCAGGCGCAGAACGTACGTTCTAGTTGGGTGTTGACTGTCATCTTTGCGGTGTGTTCGAGTGCAACTTTTTGGACAAGACAAAGGCGACGTGAGGCGACTCACTAGTTCTTTGATGTTTGCTTGATGTGTCTGGGCCTTTAGGGCAACATCAACTGCTGTTTGCTTATGATGTCAAACTTCTGGAGCTGAGGCTCAGCAGGTAGAGCTGGCTTCGATCCCCATAGTATCCTTGACCTTGGGCAACCCAAAATTGCTCCTGACATTCAGTACCTTGCATGGTAGCTCGCTGAGTGTGTGTGTGTGTGGGTGAATGTGATGTAAACTGTAAAGCAGTGTGGCTTCTGCATTAAAAGATTTTATTATGCACTCTGGAGTTGTTTGCAGGTAAGTTTAATGCAGTCGGGATAAAGATCGACTCTTCATCCGAGACCACGTTTCCTTCACATAAAGGTGGATTGTTCCATCCAGTTGAAGGGTGAACACGTCCAGTGAGTTGAGGAGGTATTACTGGGGTTTTTTTGCTGTTCAGGTGCACCGTCTGCAGAGATGCAGGCACTCTATGGTTTGTATAAGTTGAGCCAACGTTCTTGAGGTGGTCCTCACACCTGGGGAGGCAGCATCTGCGTGCCTTCATTTTCATGGTATATCAATCTCAACTAAGTGGGAAGAAACCCCGTTTAGACTTGGGGCATGCTGAGGGACCTACATCTTCCAGCTGTAACTGCACCTACAACAGCAGTCTGATGAGGCTTCGGAGGGAATCGGAGATCTCAGCTGTGTTACTTGGCTTGTTGCCACCGCGGTCCTGATCTGTATAAGTGATTAGATGGATAAATTAACTAATTTCCTGTTTGTCCTTTAGATGTGTAGTGTATGATATAAGGATCTCTTGCTTAAGATCCTCAGTACATAAAGGCATAAAGCCATCTTCATAATGTACTTTAACTCATGTTCTGATTTCATTATAATGCACTCATCACACTCTAATGGGATGGAACGTAGTGCTCTGTGAGCTACACTTCAAAATCAATTAAAGAAGCTCTTCTGTTTCACAGTGTCAGCAGTTATAGTCTCCAAACTTTAAGGCAAAGTGCAAAATAAAAATATTTTCTTTAAAAAAGGAAAAATGATCCAGTCTGCTGTTTATCAACGAGCTATAATTATTTTTTTCTGCATGGGGGATAAACAAACATTTTAGATTTTTAGGTTATTAAAGTGGTCGGTTTCAAATGCCTTCCCAAAAGACCAGTATATCAACATAATTGAGCTACTGTGTGATGCTAAAATGAATATGCATAGTAATATAAGGTGCCGTAGACAGTACAGGTGTTAAAAAGTAGGGGTGGGAAAAAATATGTATTCACCTATGTATCTATGTACCAATGTTTTTTTTTTACGATTTTTAAATAGATTTTTAATGCCAGAATCGATATATCTGCTTCATTTGAGTCTATGCGAAGTTACCGCTTTACTGTTTTAGTCTGAGTAACGTGACGTCATATCCGTTCTGTATCCGTCATATTCATTCTGTATCCGTCACTCGTCACAGCGAGCAGAAACTGGCAGATACGACAGAACAAAAAAAAGGCGGGTCAAAAGGGTCGGTGTGGATATGACCTTCATCTTGCACCTGCAATTTATAGAAAATACCATTATTATGTGAGAGAAATGTCTTTATTCTTTGATTTTTTGGGTTGCTGGAAAACAATTTAATAAATAATGCCTGACAATGACTGATATATTTGACTTCAGCACATCTCAGACTACATACATGCTGAAAATCAAACATTTTTACTGTATTAATTTAGATATTTTCCCATGGTCTAGTGCTACAGAAGTTAACAAAAGTCGCAATAAGTGAGGGATAATGTACAGCGAGCCGGTCATTGTTGTGAAAGAATCCCCGACAGGGCGATGCTGCACGGAGGGGTCTCTCATCACTCTGAAGGGGATTCTTTCACAACAATGATCCACCAGCTGTACATTATCCCGCTTATTACATGGCTACTTACTTAAGAAATCAATATTTTGACACAAAAACAGTCTGCTAGAGTCCGACATCAGAGCTGCGCCCATAGCAACGGTCTGCTATACATAGCAACGGTCTGCTATACATAGCAACGGTCTGCTATACATAGCAACGGTCTGCTATACATAGCAATGGTCTGCTATACATAGCAACGGTCTGTTATAAAGAAATTACAGACCGCAGAACGCCGTGATTGACCAATCAGAATCGAGTATTCAACACAGCCGTGTAATAAATTGTAATATCAAATCGCAATACTTGTAGAATCGCAATACTTAAAAATCGCAATACATATTGAATCGGCACCCAAGTATCGTGATAGTATTGAATCCTGAGATGGGTGTATTGTCCCAGCCCTATAAAAAAGGTGTATGTTTTTAGCCATATTCCACAGTGTCTTTGGGAGATGCTAAGGTTTAAATACATCATTAATGAATATATAGCTGTCTGTGATGAAACAATACAGACTACCTCACACCTTGAAAATATTACAACACACTGCTGGAGGGTCTGCATGTTTACAGGGAGGTCAGCCGTGTGTTCGGTGCTAGGTTTTCTG
This sequence comes from Sebastiscus tertius, assembly GCA_916701665.1. Taxonomy (NCBI): domain Eukaryota; kingdom Metazoa; phylum Chordata; class Actinopteri; order Perciformes; family Sebastidae; genus Sebastiscus; species Sebastiscus tertius. The sequence continues at coordinate 157,694 of CAKAOH010039402.1, read as the reverse complement.
CGAGAATCAGTGTATGTCTGGAATATCAACGACCTCTTTACACCTCTGATTGCTCTGCCCCGAGGAGCAGAGTGATGAAAGAGAAAATTGGGAGTGGAGAGTCAGAGGTGAGTTTCAGGGCTTTTCTCCCAGCAGCATCCCCGTCTGAGGGTGAAAATTATCCTCCAGCCTGTTTTGCCCGATGCAAGCTCAGTTTTGGCTCTTACATAACGTAGACATGAGCCCAGTGGAATTAACTCTTCACTGTTAGTTTCTAGATTCCTTACGTTTGCACAATCATTCATTTTGGAATGGATTTTGCCCCGTACCTTCGAGCTACAACAAACTTTCAACTCTGAGCCATCTTTACTCGCAAGTGGAAACTCAACAGCTACTTTCCGGGAATGAGCACAGTGTGATATACAGTCAAATCAAAAGTTGATTTGAGGTAATATACAGAGCCCGCTCTGGCAACACTGCTCTCCCGGTCCCTTGGTAAGAGCCAACTCAGTTTGGGCATCAGTACACAAAGAAGCGTGACATTTTACAGGGTTGGAATGGGTGCAGGATCTGCTGTCTTAGTCTCTTTGTGTGCTGGAAGGGGGCCAGGAACACATCTATAACCCCCCTGTGCCACTGACTGCCTCCCTGAACAGTAGACAGAGGGGCTGCCAACTCAGTGTTTGGCACACCAAGGATAAACTCCACCGCAGTCAGAGACTAAATCCCCAAAGGAAGATTTCGGATACCTAATGGGGATTAAACAAACTAAGAAGGCAGGTTGTGGGAAATTTATGAATAATTGAACTCAAGGAAGCCAGCAAACAAACAAATGTACATCGAGGGAGATGTCAAAACAAAAGCCTCCGAGTTTACTCATGTGAAGAAAGTGCATACGAGGGGAATACGGGTTGTGCATTTGAATATGCAGCTGTGTTTATATTACTGACTGCTGTGCGTGTGTGTGTGTGTGTGTGTGTGTGTGTGTGTGTGTGTGTGTGTGTGTGTGTGTGTGTGTGTTTGTGCCAGCCTTGAGGTGGCCATCAGCAGTCAGCAGAGGTATCAAGGTAACAGCAGTGAGCACGATAGAGGAGTCAGTAAACTGTGCTCATTAGATCAGAGCCGTTTGCACTTTGGGGGCCACCAGAGAGCCTTTAAGTTGCATCTCTCACAGAGGAGGTTAATCGTGGCCGTAAGACACAAGTACATACAAACTGCATCAGGTTGGGAGCAGCATTGTTTGCTTAGATTCCACATAAAAATGCAAGAGCAGACCCACATAAAGAGTCATGTACATGTTGAGTGAGTACTCATATGTACGCACATTCAATCAAAATGATGAATAAGAAACCAGAGCAGTCACGCCGGCCTGAAGCAGAATGATGCTTGAGTGCTTCTATAAACAACCTACTAATGATTTATGTGCAAAAGCTAGAATTATCACTAAACATTGCAAATTACAGTCATGATCTAGACTTTTTCAGTCCTAACACGTGCTTTTCATAAAATAAGCAAACACATTTTCAGTACAAATCAACACGTCCACAGGATGTTTCAGAATCATGTGTATCCTTGATACAAATGCATGAGTAAACTAATGATAAAAAAACTCCTCACACCTCAGCTCAGCAATTCTTGAAAGGGGAAGGGAAGTGGAATTACCTCACCCTATTAGCAGAGTTTTTCTTGTTTTAAACTAGGGATGCATGCAAAGATCACAAAACAAGGAAGCTAATATAACTTTTAGATTTTTGTTTGTTGTTTTGTAATTTAAATGTTATCCTTTTACTTTGTTATAGTCATCTATAAACAGGTCATAACCATCTCTTTCAAACAACTGTATTTATTCAAGTTTCTTGCCAAAATTTACATTTTACAAGATTACATTTGAACACATCATGATAAAGTTTGAATTTACCTTTGCCCAATACTTTTTTACTATTTTTACTGAATAGAGCTTGAACGCACCATACTGTAACTTAACGGACCCAAGTTAGCTGCTCCATTGTTGCCAACGTTACTAGCTCTCCCCCTACCGATTTCAACACAGATTTGTTGTTCACATGTAGCATTATTGGGGAGCAGCGACTAGAAAGCACTAATGCTGATACCATATTTTTCCTGAATATCAACAGATAACAATCGTCAGTAAAACTTAATTTCACACTATGATGGTTAAACTGTAATCAATCCGTGGTTTACATGCGTGCCGAACCATGGGGGGGAGATCCATACAGATCACGGATCAACTACGATCCATTACACCACTATTTTAAACCCTTAACAGGCGTTACAGCATCATTTTGGTTGTCAAAACTGTATTCAAACCCACAGAAATGTATTTTGACTTCTAGTGGAGATCCCAAAGTTCCCAAAGAAACAAGATTTGGGGGAAATGTGTCTGAAATGATGCACTGAAGACATCTGAAATATTTTCAGAAGCTTTGGTTTGAACGTTTCACTCAGTTCCACTCATACACCTTCAGTGAAGAGGTGGAACAAGACTATCCAGAATATATATATGACATAAAGTCTGAGACAGAGTGAGGAATAAGCTTAAAAAATGTTTAACATTTAGGAAAATGTGCTTATTTCTGTCAAGAGTTAGATAGATACCTCCCTCATTTCTGTACGATACCTTAAACAACATGTATGCTAAGCTACATTAAGCAGCTGCTGGCTGTAACTGTATATTTAGCGTAGTATTTTAATAAAGCGGTGGACTCAGTGGTGTCTCACTGCTGGGGATGATTTTCCGCTAATATGGGCACTTGTCTCCCTTAGGACCGCCGTTAAATAGACCTACTCACTCAACTAATCCTCCAAGTTTTGTCACTGAAACTTAACTAGTTTGTTTCTCGAGGCGCCGCCGCGGCACAGAGAGGATTTAGAATTTTAATGTCAGTGTAGTGTCTCCGGATAATTACAGAGGGCAGTTGACCATGAAATTCAACCCACCTTGTTATTCAGTGACATTTGAATTATTGGAACCGCTCACAGACTCATCGTTTGAAAAGGCCAGTCTCTCCGTGCAGTGTGTGTGTGTGTGTGTGTGTGTCTCTGTGTTTTTGTGTCTGAGTGATTGAATGTGTGTGTGTTTTCTTTCATTGCTATTCTTGTGACAGCCAGGATGAGCTTAAGGACTGGGGACATTTTTCACAAGGTGAGGTCACTTCGGCCGTTTGGTATTTTATCAACGGGCCACTTTACGGTCAGGGACTTAATTGAGTCAAAGGTGATTCTAAGGATAGCTGAACAAGGGCACAGAGGCATAAACAAGTACGTGTGTGTGTGTGTGTGCGTGCGCCTGTGTGTCTCAATAACAATCAGCAGCAATTTTTCACTTTCAAACAAGCGTGTGAGTGATTTTAGGGTGAGTAATATGGTGTGTGCAGTAGTATTAATTATCCCTATTGTGCACATTTATATCCATAATCATAATGAGATAACCACATGTGCAGTGAGTGAGTTGTGTGCCCTGACCCTATTGATATTCCAATGGACTGCACACATCGTAGGGATAGGATCCCTGTTGACTCAATTAGGGCTGCATATTGTTCTGCAAAGCACTGAATAATGTGGGGGACAAAGACATTGACACTATTGGAGTCTGAATATAAATGGCCGTGTACTCGCACAAATGTATTCTCCTCCCAGTTATGAGCTTTAGCATCGATGGCTGTGTCACATATTCCAGGCTTGATTGACATGTTTCAGTAAAGCACTGAAATAGTAAAACTGGATTAACTCCTGTTATGTCCATCACAATAATATTATCTAACCCAGTGCAGTATACAAGCATGCACCACCTGCCTGTAGACGATACAGTAACTTTAAAAGGCAGAGGATTGTGCAAGGCTGAGCGTTACCAATACACTTACTGTACATGCTGCACCTGCTTCTCTTCAGAGCAGACAGTGATTGGTCTGAGAGCTTTTCCACTGCTCCAAGCTTTGCTTTCATGAGTAAACGTACATGTAGAGATGATTACCAGACTCTGTAGTCACCCAGGTCCCCCAGAAAAGAATGCGGACAGGAAATACCACGGGCTGTTGCTAAGACTGCTGAGATATGTTATTTTAAGTCCCTTTTTATCGTAGCCTTCTGTCTGGTCAGGAAAATATCATCAGGTTTGTTGAGGTTCATGCCTCCCGTTAAAGGGACAGTTTTGATGTTTTGAAGTGGGGTTGTATGAGGTACTTATTCATAGTCAGTGTATTACCTACATTAGATCAACTCCTGTGTTCTGTGAAGTAAAAATGCAGTTTATTCAATGTCTGGTTGCTTTGGCGAGCGAATAGATGGATCGGCTTCAGTTCCCCGTCGGAAAGGGCTGTCTCACGGCAAGGTAAACCAGCGAAAACTGTCTAAATATAATGTACATTTAAAATGATATCAGTTCTTTTTAGGTGGGCCTTTATTTTAGATGGCTAAAATATGTCGTTGCTTTGGTTCCATGTGGTAACTCCTGTCTGTTTCTCCAAGCTGGAGGCGCGCTGACCATCATCTATTGAAGGTAATACACTGATTATGGATAAGTACCTCATACAACCCCACTTCAAAACACCCAAACTATCCCTTTAATATATTTTATGTTTAACTTACACTGTGTAGTTGAAAGGTAGCGTCTCTAGAGTCTAGAGATCCACTGGATCCCAGAGGTCTTCACGGGTCCACGTGATTCTGAGGAACAGAGATCGAGTCGGATCTGGTCATACTATACTCAGTCTAATCAGGTCGGTACAGTCTTGTTTTACTGCCACGGGGTCTCGGGTGTGTTTGTCACAATGTTTAATACACTCTGATCGCGTGGTGTGTCATGATCACTTTCAAAATCTATAGCCTGTGTAGAAGATTTATGCCATTAAATGATTATTATCATATTTTGGACTTTGCTTCACTGTCTGTGTCTCCCAGTGGGCTACATAATGTTTTATTGTTGGAGCAAGTGCTGAAAATAGGACATCTTATCATTCCTATCATTCCTTTGAAGCATATAAACAAAATCATTTTGGAATTAGTTTCTAGAATTTTACTTTCGTTCTTAGGACATCATTATCAAACTGCTGCTCTTTTAGACTGCAGCTGCCGCCAGTATCCGCTCTCTGTTTGGGTCTGTTCAGGTCTAATTATCCCTGGGTCTGTTCGGATCTAATGAAAATTGATTTATGCACATTGGGTTTAGGTAGGTTTCCCACTGGTCCATATTGGATCAGGTCAAACATTTTGGACCTTAAGAGGGCTGACGGGGTCCACAGTTGAGGAGGGTCCACAAAAATTCCAAGAGGAGTATTTAAAGCTGCTATGATCAATATTTTTTATATTAATGTATCAAATGACTGTGAAAATAATGTGACAATGTGAAAGGAGTCACTTTGGGGTCACTTTAGTTTAATTATCACCAAATCTGTAGCTCCCCTCAGCTTTACAGAGCTTTATAGTGAGTTTCAGCTCATTGTTTAGCTGTCTGACCCAAAACTTTATTGTTTTGTCTCACTGCTCACAGCATTGCTTTCGGCTGCAGTAGGTGGCTGTTTTCAGCAGAATAGCTCTAAAAACGGACTGTACTAGCACTACCTGCTCAGCACCAAACAGCAGACAGACACAGTTTAACATAGTGGAGCATTTAGCCGTTAAAAAGCCAGATATTTCCCGATGCGGAGCTAAAAGAGAGTGATTAATGGAGTTGCATTCGCTAAATGAATGATGTTGTTTCATAACTGCTGGATGTGTAAATAAGCAATGTTTGCCATATCAACTTAAAAGGTGATGATATGTTGATGTTGTGTTTAATTCCGCTTCCCCCCCGAGTGGCCCAAAAAATCAGTTATTGCAGGTTTAGTTAAAGGTGCTACACTGTTAGTCCTGTAGCGGAGCTGAAGAGAGTAAAAGGCACTGGTGAGCGCGCATTGACGTCACATCTGTTGGATTTTCCCAGAAAAACTGGCCGTATTCTTCACATTAAAAGCAGTCTATACAGGCTGACAGAGGAAACCTAGAAAGTTTGTATTTTTGTAGGTTAGGATACAACCTGTTCACACATTGTAATAAAAAAAAAACATTTTGTAAATGATATTACTATATATTTGCGCCCCTCCCCCTTCTCTCCTTTTTATTTTCTATTAACTTATTTGTTGATTTAATTTATTATTACTCTTGTATTTTTGTATTGTTTTTTTTGTGTGTTTTTTTGTTTGTTTTGTTATTTAACTCTATTCTTTCTTTTTATCATTATTATTATTTCTTTTCTTAATTTTATTTCAATTTTAAATGTTGAAGTTGTTTTTTCTAGTGTACTTAAACTCATCTACTTAAAAATTGGTTTATAAACTATAGTTATTACAAACAACCTTGAAAAAAGGGAAAAAATAAAGTATAAAAAAAAAAAAAAACATTTTATATGTGTAAAACCTTACATACAGTCCCTTTAATGCTCCGGATATCATAAAGAGCACCTTTAAAGACAAAGGTGCCTGCAAGGTGACGTTGGGTTCAGGGTGCTCTTGAATGGTCGGCTACGGCCCTGCTGGGATGCATCCTGTGGATAAACCTCAGCTGGCAGCAGCCTTTGATATGTGGAAATAATAATAATGGTGCACAAACTGAATGAACTGGTTAGACGAGCTTATCCATTTATTTATTTATTTTGCTTTGAGGAGAGGAAAACCCTTTTTGCCAATTAATTTGGAGTGACGAAGGAGGAGTGTATCATTTTCTTTTTCATTTTTTATTTTTTTTTCCTCAGCAGTGAGTATAACCCACTTTTCTGTGCGCATCTCGCTCCTGAATCGAGGTTTCCCATAAATGCAGCTTTGGTCCACAATCCGCCCCCTGCGCACAGAGAGAGAGAGAGAGAGAGAGAGAGAGAGAGAGAGAGAGAGAGCGCTCCTGTTAGCAGCCTCCATACGCTCAAATACTCATCTTTCTGAAGAGGTGCATGTCCTAACACTAGTACCTAGTCCTAATGTTGATGTCCCTCCGTCTCCCTCCTCAGATGGTCGCTCCCTCCTCCTGGCTCCCTGTCTGGCCGACACGCCGGCGGCCCAGGTCCTGGAGCGAGCCGTCCTGGAGTCGCGGGTCCGAGAGGTGGAGGAAGAGAACCGGCAGATCCGGCTGCAGCTCAGCCAGTCGCAGGGCACCGCCGGCCAGCCGTCGGACGGTAACTACGGCAACCAGCAGTGGGGAGCCTCCGCGGACACGGGGCCGGAGGACGGGGACAACACAGCAGAGGAGAAGAACAACAACCACACGGAGTGTCCTCGATCGCCCACCGTCCAGAAGTGTGAGGTAAAGAAACACAACGTCCAGCTGGTCAGCTCGTCAGCACGGAGACACAGTAACACACAACGAGGCGTCCTGATGGACGGGAAGACTCATCCATGGTCTCCAGACTGTGTCTGACTTTATCTAGCGCCACCATCAGGTCAACATTCAACCCACTCACCAGAACATATGTTGGCATTGTACTACGGCTGTCACATAATAAGAACGTGTTCACTCAAATCTGTTTTAATGCTTCACTAATGCTTAGAGCCAGAGTGAAGATACTGGTATCAGATGAAACTAGTAAACCTGATGAATCCATCGGTACCAACCAGGTCAGACTAGCTGGTCATGAGGAGGTTAAATAACGCTCCAAACACTAAATGTTGGAGAGGAAGGGGTCCCTTGACCTCTGACCTCCAGATCAGTGAATGTAAATGGGTTCTCTGGGTACCACGAGTCTCCCCTTTACAGACATGCCCACTTTATGATC